>JAMPIV010015160.1:0-152458 GCA_024509875.1 Oreohelix idahoensis
ACTCCACAAACATCACCCATGTAAGGCTTCTCTCCACTATGTAATTCTTTTGTGTAGTGTGTCAGACTTGAAGAGTGTGCCAAACACTATTCACACAATCATCACCACTTGTAATGCTTCTCTCCAGTATGTATTCTTCTGGTTGTTTTCAGATGAGAAAGACAGTGTTAAACTCTACTCTAACAAACATTCACACTCCGTAAAGCTTTCTATCAATTTATGTATGCTTTTATGTTTATTAAGGATTGTGACAGTTGTGTAAACCTGTACTCCACAAACATCACACAAGTTAAGGCTTCTCCTCCACTTAATGTAATTCTGTATGTGTTTTTATCAGTTGAGAAGACCAATGTAAAAACCTTCTTTCCACCAAACATCACACAAGTAAGGCTTCTCTCCACTTTGTATTTATTATGTGTTTTTTTTCAGATTGATGAAGGACCATGTAAACCCTACTCCACCAAAAAACATCACACTCTCACTTGTCTAAGGCTTCGCTCCACTATGTATTCTTTTGTGTTGTTTCAGATTACAAGACTGTGTTAAAACCCTACTCCCAACAATCACTCACTTGTAAGGCTTTTTCTCTCCACTATGTAAACTTTTGTGTTCTTCTTACATCAGATGAAAAGGACCATGTAAACTTAACTCCACAAACATCACATTGTAAGGCTTCTCTCCAGTATGCAATTCTTTTGTGTTGTTTCAGATTAGAAGAACTGTCTAAACCCTAATCCACAAACATTCACACTTGTAAGGCTTCCTCTCCAGTAGTGTATTCTTTTGTGGTGTTTCAGATGAGAAAAACCCTGTAAACCCTACTTCACACAACATCACACTTGTAAATGGCTTCTCTCCGGTATGCGTTCTTTTGTGTTGTTTTCAGATTAAAAGGACTGTGTACAAAATCCGTAATCCACAAACATCACACTTGTAAGGCTTCTCTCCAGTATGTAATTATTTGTGTTGTTTCAGACTAGAAGACTGTGCCAAACCCTATTACAAACATCAACACTTGTAAGGCTTCTCTCCAGTTATGTATTCTTTTGTTTTTTTCAACTAGAAGTGCAAACCCTACTCCACAAACATCACACTTGTAAGGCTTCTCTCCAGTATGTATTCTTTTGTGTTTTTTTAGACTAAAAGACCATGTAAACTCTATTCCACAAACATCACACTTGTAAAGCTTCTCTCCAGTATGTATTCTATTTAGTTTTTTATGAGCAGAACAATTCTGTTTTTCCTTACTCTGTATATTGTTTACAAATCCACAACTCACATCAACCCCATCCAATTCATCACTTTTCTTTCTGATGTTATTTGACCCACTTTCATTTTGAACCATGGCTTTGAAATCATTTTGGTTATGACCGATGTCTGTTGATCTGTCTTGACAAATAATGGAATGTACAGCTACATCACTTCCTGTCATTTCAGACTCAACATAAATGTCATTTGTCAACAATACAACACTGGTATAATCATTCTTGTACAATTTGTCATTGTTATTGCTGCTCTGGGCTTGATATGGCACATCTGAAATTATATGGGATTTAGATGGAAATAAATAACTAGTGCATGATAAACAATCAATTATTGCATGTTCTACATTGTGTAGCTCTATACAATTTTATCAATGTGTATATATATATATATATATATATATGGTTTACTCAAAATTTAAAATTATGAACAGTCAGACATTTTGGCAGTGTCACATTTTCATTCTATATCTTGAACATCCATCAATAAAATAAACAATAAATTTTCCTTCATTGTGAGCAACATTTTTTATTACATATGTTTACATAAATGTCTGCACAGATTTACTTTGCCGCTGTTGAATGTGTACACTAATGTGTACATAGATTTACTTTTCCTCTATTGAGTGTTTACACTAATGTGTACATAGATTTACTTTGTCTCTATTGAGTGTTTACACTAATGTGTACATAGATTTACTTTGTATCTATTGAGTGTTTACACTAATGTCTACATTAGATTTAATTTTTGTCTCTATTGAGTGTTTACACTCATGTCTACATAGATTTACTTTGCCTCTGTTCAGTGTTTACACTAATGTCTACGTAGATTTACTTTGTCTCTATTGAGTGTTTACAAATTTTGCTCAATGTCATGAGTGAACAGATGTTAATTTTTTTTACAAAATTTGTGTTATGTTAATTCTGGAAAATATTTTTGACTTTTGTTTGTGACATTACTGGGAGCCATGGTAGCACAGTGGTTAGTGCACTGGCTTCCAAGCTCGGTGGTTATGGTTCAATCCCCAGTTGAGGTGGAATTTTTTAGACCGCAAATGGCTTCAGGGTTGACCCAGCCTCATGAATTGCTACCAGAGCAACTGTGGGAAGTTTATGGTGGCAGGTGTGATGCTGACCACATCACCCCTAGTGTGCCATATGGTTAAGAAAATATGGGTCTAACACCATATTCCCAATATGCCTCAATGGGCAAAACAGGATCCTTTACCTACCTCCTTTATAACGTGTAATAAATTTGTAAAATTTCAGTGAATACATATAACATCATAAATTATGCAAAATGTAAATCTTCACAGCAACCAGTATGGCCAAGTAAATAATACAAACTATGAATCTTGTGTAATTTATTATACATTGTTAATGTAAAGTGTGTCTTTGAAAGACTTTTATTGATGCAGTGTATTTGTTTTGTCCTGAAGAGATTGATTAATATGGAAGGAGTAAGGGATGTCAGTAGTAGTAGGGTGGAAATAAGTAATTCTTTCTTTTGGGTAGGTAAGAAATTATAAAGTGATTTGTAAAGAAGGTTGAATATAAAACAGGTAAAAAATGAATTATTGGAGGTGAGACTGTGAGAAAAATAGTAGCTGGGATTGTTGGAAACTTAAGTCAGACAAGAGGTGAGAGTGGTAAGCAGTGAAAACAATGCCTACACTTAAAAACAAATGTAATCTCTGTATGTTTAATGAGGAGCTGTTCCCTAGAATGAAGTGTGGTGGCTGAAGAGTTGTAATGGAAAGTAAAACTGTGGGGTAAAACTTGTAGTAATGGCAATTATGAATAAAGTAAAGATGACAGGTGAACCTAGTTTTCATAAAAGTGACAAAGGCAAAATTGGAAGCGTAAAGATGACAGGTGAACCTAGTTTTCATAAAAGTGACAAAGGCAAAATTGGAAGTAGTAAGAGATGGGTTATGTAGAAGACTGAAAGAGATGATGAACATAAGGGGTTTTATTTTAGGGAAGACATAATTAGAGAAATAATGAGCAACTCTGGGAAGGTTAAGGCGGCCGGTGTGATGCCGACCACATCACCCCTAGTGTGCCGACGGTCAAGATAATATGGGCCTAACACCATATTCCCAATATGCCTCAATGGGCGTGTAACGGGTTCCTTTACCTTTTTTTTTAATGAGCAAAGTGAAAATGCTGACATAATATGGCACCTAAATTTATAACAAAATCTGAGACACTAAATAGGAACAAACACCAGTGTGTTACCGGGGCCCGGAAGAGGAGCAAAGAGTAGTAACACTGTTTCCTACCATGCATGTTGTAACAAGTGACTAAGGAGGGTTGTGCTTTGGGCTGTTACCCCATCCTGTAAAAAAATCTTTACCACAAAAACTTCAACAAAACAACTTCTCTGGTGTTGGAGAATAATACATCAATAATTTATATGTTGTTTAAATGGCAGTGACAAAGTTCCAATTAATCAATTTTAAAGAAAATGAGAGGGTCAGGCTGCTTTAGCCTTATGAACAGAAAACTCATAATAAGTATTTATACACACACATACGCTAAAATACATAGACACCGAAAAGATTAACACAGATCAAATAACACAAACATCTAAAAGATTGACTACAAGAAGACAAAATACTGTAAATGATGTGTTTGTTAAAGTGTGTAACTTCTGAGGAGTAAAAAAATTAAATCAATACAAATTTGTTATGACATGAACCATTACACTATCTGTGAATATTTTGTTTTATATTACTGATGTCTCAGAATTGTGTGTGTGTGTGTGTGAGTACTGACCTATGACAATAAATGTGAATACATGACAAGGCAAAAGGTTCATGAGCAGATTCACTATTATCTCTATGTATGGTACCTTAAGTGACGTTCTCATCTTACAAATTTTTTAATTAACAATTCAGATTTAGTTTCTCAGAAATCAATAAAACAATTAGAAAACAAAATTAAATTTTTAAAAAGTATTTTTTAAAAAGCATTATTTCAGCTTTATGACTACCATTTCATTACCTTGATCTTCACAAAAGCCAGGTTGTTCTACTTTCTTAATTCTTGGTGCTTCTGTATCCATGATGTCAACTATCTGATCATGAGTATCACAGTCTTTAGTGTAGTTATGACCATCATGATTCTGGCATGAAAACAAAAAAAATGAGAATTATTTAGTAAGCTTAAAATATAGGTACATGAAAAAAAAGTTATAATCCATATATAAAATGAATTAATTCAGTGGCACACAAGTAGTTGTCATGTTAAAAGTAGACATTCTACCACAGCAATGGTGGTTTGATCATCACAAATCTAAAGTTGATATCACTTCAATATTAATTATTACTTCTGTGTATGAAACCTTAAGTCACATTCTTAGCAGCCTCACTTACGAACAATTATGGCATCATACACAAAGGCAATTATTCTGTCAGACTCTCAGCCCGTGCTTCAGAATGTCCAAAATGGATGGCTTCATAATGAATGAATAACCTCCATAGAAGCCTCGAGTCTTCAGGAACTTGTTTAGATTTACTGTGTTGGTCATGCAGGGATACGTGGCAATGAAACAGCAGACAGACTAGCTTCTAGAGCACGCATAATGGGCGCACTGGAGCGGCAGTAATTACAATTAATGATCATCTCTTAGAGTATGACACTGCAATTGATGAATTCTAAAGTCTTGCTACAATTTGGCATCAAACATAAGACCAGAAGGATGGACATATAAGAAGATACATCTTGCGTGTATACAACCAGCATGCAACAGGAACAATTAGCATTCATACCCTTTGACATTTCCTGAGAGAAGAGACAGCACATATGAGTCACTTCAGCAGCAGATGTAATTCTTTTGCTTTGACCTGGGTTGACTGCATGCAGGAGGATCTCACTATGGACACAGTGATAGGCAGGGACAGCTGAGCTGTGTAAGACGTGACAATTCTTTGGGAGAACCCAGCACCAGAGTACAGTATTTTAGCTCTGCATAGTTGGAGAGCCCCTTGGATGGTAGGAATGTTCTTACTCCTAACTTGGGATCAGATATGACGATCCTTTAAATGCATTTTTTTTTTTTTTTTTTTTTTTTAGCCAAGCACTTGTCTTCTCTTGTTCTACTGACACTTGTCTGGTTCTTGTCATCTCTTGTTCTACTGGCACTTGTCATCTCTTGTTCTACTGACTCTTGTCATCTCTTGTTCTACTGGCACTTGTCATCTCTTGTTTTTCTACTGACACTTGTCATCTCTTGTTCTACAGGCACTTGTCTGATTCTTGTCATCTCTTGTTCTACTGTCACTTGTCTGATTCTTGTCATCTCTTGTTCTACTGTCACTTGTCTGATTCTTGTCATCTCTTGTTCTACTGTCACTTGTCTGATTCTTGTCATCTCTTGTTCAACTGACACTTGTCATCTCTTGTTCTACTGACACTTGTCATCTCTTGTTCTACAGGCACTTGTCTGGTTCTTGTCATCTCTTATTCTACTGTCACTTGTCTGATTCTTGTCATCTCTTGTTCTACTGACACTTGTCATCTCTTTGTTCTACTGACACTCAAATAAGTTGTAGTTTTTTGTTTAAATTATATGTTCCCAGAAACAATAAACAAACAAACAAAAAATCTAAAATGGCTTACTAGACTGACATTACAGGAGACAGCAAAAATTTGCTGCCTTCCATGACATCATGTGTTGAACAAACTAAATCTCAAGGTTGTAATACTAATGTAACAAAGCATTTAGCAAAATAAAAATACAGTTGTTTGTTCTTGTTTTGATGTTTGTTTCATATTAACTAGTTGGATGGGAGTGACAGGATATACACAATAGGAAGTGACTTTTCAGTCAGCCTGCATGCCCATACCCCTTCATTAAAGTTACAAATATAAAATCACTCCTTATTCTATTATGTCGTCCGCAGGCCAGATTTTGCAGCTGCTTGGATGAATCGGGGCATAGTCAAGGCAGCACCGAAGAAGAACCAGGAGGCTTGGTACAGTTACAAACAAGCAATAATATGTTGAAGGAATTATCCAGATTGTTACTACAACCTGGGGAATCTGGTAAGATAACGTGATGTAATATCCATACAAACTGGGTAGTCAGGTAAGATAACATAGGTGTAGATAATACTACAATCTGGGTAGTCAGGTAAGATAACATGGGTGTAGATACTACTACAATCTGGGTAGTCAGGTAAGATAACATGTGTGTAGATGCTATTATAAATTGGGTAGTCAGGTAAGATTACATGGGTGTAGATACTATTATAAATTGGGTAGTCAGGTAAGATTACATGGGTGTAGATTACTACTACAATCTGGGTAGTCAGGTAAGATAACATGGGTGCAGATACTGCTACAATCTGGGTATTCAGGTAAGATAACATGGGTGTAGATACAACTACAATCTGGGTAGTCAAGTAAGATAACCTGGGTGTAGATACTACTATATCTGGGTAGTCAAGTAAGATAACATGGGTGTAGATACTACTACAATCTAGGTAGGCAGTTAAGATACTACAGGTGTAGATACTACTACAATCTGGGTAGTCAGGTAAGATAAAATGAGTGTAGATACTACTTTTTACCCTCAGGAACATTATAGAGCAGTGCTCAGAATGGCAAAGACAGCTGCACATTAATTTCGTTGATTTTGAAAAGGCTTTTGACAGTATCATAGGACAGTTTATGGAAAATATTGAGGGCTTATGGAATTCCAAGCTGCATAGTGTCAATCATAAAAAGCCTCTAAGCCAACTTAACGTGTAGTGTTGGGCAGAGCAACCTAACCTTTGAGGTGAAGACAGGAGTACGGAATATGCAGATGACATTGCACTACTAGCACATTCACATCAACACATCCAGGAAAAAACGGATAGACTTAATAAGTATAGCCAGCAGGTGGGCTTGAACATCAATCTAAAGAAGGCAGAGGTCATGACGCTCAATATGAGCAACCCTGAGCCCATATCAGTAAGGAACCAGCAACTGGAACTTTTTCTTCTTCTTTGATCCTTAGCCGCCGACCGTCAAAGCAGTCAGTGGCCATCACGCCTAGTGGCGTCTTGTAGGGCAACAACAAATTGATTCCACTTTGCTCGGTCGGTGGCCATCCTTCGTACAGTGCCCCAACTCTGGTTCATTCTTTGCATCTCAGCCTCCACAGTCCTCCGCCAGGTTGTTTTTGGTCGGCCTCTCTTTCGTTTTCCTTCAGGGGTCCTAAGCATAGCTGTTCTTGTGATGGCATCGGGGTCTCTTCTGAGGACATGACCAACCCAGCTCCAGCATCTGCCAGCTATGATGGTGTGCATGTCCTCTTGCTTGCTACGAGTAAGCAGATCTTGGTTAGTGATGGTATTTGGCCAAAAGATTCGGTGAATTTTTCTTAGGCATGTTGTGTGAAAAGAGGACAATTTCGACATTTCCTTCTCTGTAACTCTCCAGCATTCCGCGCCATAGAGAAGCACAGAAAGCACACAGCTCTGATATAATCTTAATTTTGTGCTTGTGCTGTATTGGGAGGACTTCCAGATGTTGTTTAGGCTAAAGAAGGCTGTTCTTGCTTTATTCATTCTGATGTTGATGTCTTTGCCTGCCCCGCCGTCTGGTGTTACTATGCTTCCTAGGTATGTGAAGGTATCTGTCTGTACTAATTGCTGATTCCTTACTGATATGGGCTCAGGGTTGCTTACATTGAGCGTCATGACCTCAGACTTCTTTAAATTGATAGTCAAGCCAACCTGCTGGCTAAACTTATTAAGTCTATCCGTTTTTTCCTGGATGTGTTGATGTGAATGTGCTAGTAGTGCATAAAAATAGAGTGGTTGATAAGAGCAACTGGAACAGACAGACACATTCACATACCTAGGATGCGTAGTAACACCAGACAGCGGAGCAAGCAAAGACATCAACAACAGAATGAACAAAGCAAGAACAGCTTTTTTTAGTCTAAACAACATCTGGAAGTCCTCTCAGTACAACACAAGCACAAAATTAGGATTATATCAGAGCTGTGTGCTTTCTGTGCTTCTCTATGGCCCAGAGAGCTGGAGAGTTACAGAGAAGGAAATGTAGAAATTGTCCTCTTTTCACACAACATGCCTAAGAAACATTATCTGAATCTTTTGGTCAAATACCATCACCGACCAAGATTTGCTTACTCGGAGCAAGCAAAAGGACATGCACATCATCATAGCTGGCAGACGCTGGAGCTGGGTTGGCCATGTCCTCAGAAGAGACCCCGATGCCATCACAAGAACAGCTATGCTATGGACCCCTGAAGGAAAATGAAAGAGAGGCCAACCAAAAACAACTTGGCGAAGGACTGCGGAGGCTGAGATGCGAGGTATGACCCAGAGTTGGGGTACTGTACGAAGGATGGCCACCGACCGAGCAAAGTGGAATCAATTTATTGTTGCCCTATGTAACTGCTTTTTCTCTTGTTGAGGTGATCACTGGCCCAAGACAGTATACATGTTGTTAGGTGTGTAGTGCGAGCGTATGATGAACTGAGTGTGGGTGCGAATGAAGGCGCGAATGTGTTTAGGCTCGTATATATGTAGACCCTGCAACCCATACACTCACATGCAGTAGTCAAGGATGCTTGGACACTGCAGGCACGTTTCAAAACATTTATTGACGAGAACACACATGGTATCAACAGGAACAGTCAGTGTAACAAGGTCATGCTGACCGGAAATCGATCGGTATACATTAGGCATTCAACAAGCTGGTAAACATTTGAATATTCGTGCATGGTCAATACAATGTTCTTCAATAATGACAGTTCGTGGCGTCGCCCTGGTATCACTGACTAAACGCGTCAGATACCTTAATAACTTTGACACATAGGTGCAACTTGGCATTCCCCGCCAATTGCACTGTATTAGGCTGTAGTACATTAGCCGAAAACACGGTCCTCGTTCTGATAAGCAGGTTACCATCAACCCTGCAGTAATGCTTATTGTAGACATAAATACCGCCAATCTGCGGTTCCCACAATATATCTTCGTCACTGGATTTCTGGACAATATAAAGACTAATAGTCTTGGATGGCTACCTCGAGCACAAAATATTCTGAAATGGAGGATCGGTGAGCTGCAGTTCACAGACTAGGCAATCTTCTAACATGTTCTGCCACCGAAAGCATAGTAATGGAAAAAGTCGGTATTACCTGTAACCGAATCCACAGAACATAATAAGGAACTCTGCTGTCATTCCAACGCACAGAGATTCACTGGGGAAAACTGCCATCATCATCTCCCAACATAGGAGAAAATATTTCCTTTAAGCCAAACAAACTAAGGGGGTACCATTAAAGAAACCTAAGTTGCTGGCAATACCAATCATATATCAAACATTACTAAATACTATAATTATAGCAATATACAAATGTCATGAATTACAATGCTATATTAGCAACATATCACTGATGGATGGACAAAATGAAATTTGTTAAATTATCTAAACATCATCCAAATACATTTGTATTACAACATATTAGGATATTAAGGACAGACCTAAGTCCGAAAGTGTATCAGGAAAAACTAGGACACAAGATTTAACTGGAATCATGTGGGCATCTGGACAATATGTCCGCCATCACATTATCCGAACCACGGATAGCTCGCACCGTGAAATGGAAAGGCTGAAGAGCAATAGCATAACGAGTAGATCTCGAGCTCTTCAAATCCTTACTTTGCATAGCCGTAAGAGCTTTTTTGTCGGTTTCCATAAAGAAATGCGCGCCCAGAAGGAACCTTTGTAGCTTAAGAATGGACCAAACCATAGCCAACAATTCACGGTCTAAAACCGAGTAATTCCTTTCTGCTGCATTTGGCTTCCTAGAAATATACATTACAGGATGCAGAGTTCCTGAATATTCCTGCATTAGTGCCGCTCCAATCCCAGTGGAAGAGGCATCACTACGAAGAACAAAAGTCTTATCAATCGTTGGTAGTCTTAAGATAGGGTGAGATGAGAACAAATTCTTAACCTGATCCAATGAAGATTGGCATTCCTGGGACCAACACACCATATTAGGAGAACCTTTTTTCAATAACGATGAAAGTGGTGCCATAATGGAGGGCAGATTCTCAATGAATCTTCCATAGAATTGTATCAATCCCAAGAGACTACGCACTTGCTTTTTTGTCTTCGGAACCGAGATATTTAATATTTTCGAAATGTTTTTGGTCCTCTGTCTTCAACAGACCATGACCAACTCGATGACCTAGGAAGGAAATTTCACTAAACCCAACAAAAGCTTTAGAGGGTTTTGCAGTCAAACTATGCTCACGTAGAGTAGATAGCAATTCCTTTAGACCCAAATAGTGTTCTTCCCAAGTATCGCTGAAAAGACAGATGTCGTCTAAATATGCGATGACATCTGCACGATCTGATAGAATTCGTCGCATCATGCGCACGAAAGTCGCTGGGGCATTCATAAGCTCGAAAGGCATAAAATTCCATTGAAACAGACCCCTAGGTGTCGAAAAAGCAGTGAGAGGTTTGGCGTTTTCCATCAGTGGGACTTGCCAATAACCTTTCGACAAGTCTAGTTTAGTAAAGAATTTAGCTTTAGAAAGTCTAATAAGTAGATCATCTAATAACGGCATAGGTTCAGCATCGAACTTCGTAACTTGATTTAATTTGCGATAGTCAACGCAAAGACGTATGTTATTGTCTTTCTTTCGAACAATAACTATCGACGAAGAATAAGCTGAAGTGGATGGTTCAATTATTTGCAGTTGAATCATTTCATCCAATTCTTTCTCGACTTGTGCTTGAAAATGAATAGGTATTGGGTATGGTCTTACTCTGATCGGATTACGATCAGTAAGTATGATGTCATGTTCTATGACATCTGTGTGTCCAGGAATGTCGGTAAGGACATCTGATATGATTGTAGCGTCGAGGATACTTGACGTTGCTCCTCAAAAGACAAGTTCAAAGAGATTGTAACGTCCCTCCACGATTCCGTTGAATTCAGTGGAATCGCAGGAAGAGGTAAGTTAACGTCAGAAAAAATAGTTTCCTCATCCTGTATAACGGACAGGGATGAGATGTGACCATGTTGGACTGGAGAGTCGTCCATCGCCTGGAAAATAGGCTGCAAATAGTCTGGACGTTCAATAAACTCTGTTAGCATATTTATATGGAAGGTTTTATGCCTTCCATCCACATCGACAATATAGTCGACATCGGAAATTTTGGAGACTATAGTGTATGGACCTTTCCGTGAAATGAGAAGTCTATTCTCTCTTGAGGGAAGTAAGACATATGCTTTGTCTCCAGGACAAAGTTGACGTAGGCGTCTTTTCTTGTTAGCAAATCGCCTAGCTTTTTCTTTCGCAAATTCGGAAGATGAAGTTGCTAACCTGCACGATTCGATAATCTTTTCTCTAAGAGAAATTACATATTCATATGACGATTGTGTATCATCGTCAATATTATCAGAAGTTATCAAATCGTGTAACAAGGACATCGGACCGCGCGGTTGCGCACCAAAGACAAGTTCGAAAGGAGAAAACCCTGTATACTCATTGGGAACTTCTCTATAGGCAAAGAGGACTGCAGGTAAAACCCTGTCCCAATCTTCAGGATGATCCTCCGTTATCTTGCCAAGTAAGTTCTTTAGTGTCCTGTTAAGACGTTCTACCAATCCATTGGACATTGGATGATAAATACTACTGAGAGACCTTTTAATGTCTAGCGTAGCCATTACCTGAGACATAACATCCGAAATTAACTGAGTGCCGTGGTCCGACAGTATTTCTCCGGGGAATCCCAGATGAGAAAATATGAGCCAAAGAGCATCAGCGATATCGACAGTTGATATGCTCTTCAGAGAAATAGCCTCTGGCCAACGCGTGCACATGTCCACGCAAGTGAGGATAAATTGGTGTCCTCTGGCTGACTTAATCTTGAACGGACCAATGATGTCTATAGCCATTTTCTGAAACGGCCGAATCGGAATATCTGCAGCCTGAATAGGAGCAGCATGTCTCGGACCTCTAGACTTGCAAGATCGGCAATAAATTCGGATGTCTTTATTCACGAATGGCCAAAAGAAGGACGCAAGGACTCTAGTTTTAGTTCTGGAAAACCCCATGTGTCCAGCACACTGAGAATCGTGTGCATGCTGAAGAATTAAGGCTCTCATACACTTAGGCACAAGAATTTGCGAGTGCATAGACTTGTCCGAGTGTTGTACCATCCGTACCAATATACCATTCTTCATAGTAATATACGATTTGTGATTAGTATTTTGATTGGGATCCCCTTTCTTTGCAAGAAGGAAGAATTTCTTCAAAGAAGGATCCTCTTCTTGACGTTTAACAAACGAGTCATGGGAAATCACCAAGTGCTTGTCTTGGCTATCAACTTCATTACTATTATCCGATGAAGTTGGGGGATTAAGAGCTTGAGCTCTTGTCACCACTGCATTGACCGTTTGAATGTTTTTTTTCCTCCCAACTAGAAATTTGTTGCGGGGTGCATTCCTTAACCCCATGAATACGACCGATTATAAGATCCGCAATAGGATTAGGAAGAAGACATGCATGGACATCTCCTGTGAAGAAGGGAGTGTCAATCCTAATAATAGCAGTAGGATAACTTTCCATAGTACCACCAAATGTAACACATTTGATTGTTTTTCCAGTGGCACAGCAAGGATCTATCAGAGACTCCCTAACCCCGACGGTAGTACATCCCGAATCGAAAAGTACTGAGACTAGCCTATCATTTATTAGACCTTTATGTAAGATGAGAGATCCTCTCCCATCATGCGCAACTGTAGCAGGTAGAGCAGGAAGAGGGTGACCACAACTTAGAGTAGATACAGTCGATGAGTCGAACAATGTTAAGCATTGGGGGCATTCAGTTGCTCTCCCAAAATCGAAAGCACAACCAGTGATAGCCCTAGAGTTACCACTATCATTTACTGTATTACAGGCTCCATCAAACTCTTGTTGTGCAGAGTTTGCCTGTTGGAAAGGTCTTTTTTTGTTAAATCTAGGTCTGCCTCGATTATCATTTCCCCTGTAATTATTTCGACTATCATTTCCCCTGTAATTGTTATCATATTGCCTATTGTAATCATCATTCCGGTTTGAATCCCGGTTTCTAAATTCACCATCGTCATAATCTTGACGTCGAGAATGATTACCTCGAAAGTTCGAATAATTATTATTTGGATAGCCTTTGCGAAAGTGTCTCAAATTATTACCACTAAAATTACGAGAACTACCATCTTGTCTCCAATTCATAGACGAAGAACCATCATGTGTTGGATTACTCCACTTCTGAGTGTAATTCTGATTACTTCCCCTATTCCAGTTTTGTTGAGCACCCTGAAATTTTTTTTTTTGAAATTAGGGCCATATGGTGTTGCCGAAGCAGCTGGCAACCCTTCTTTCACTTTAGAATTGCTAACTGTAGCATGGGGATGCGTGGTGGCATACTGACAACAGTATTCCTCCATATCTTTTAAGTTTTTAGGCTTACGCTCATGAAGGAATGCAAGAAAAGAATCATTAACAGATGACAAAACCTTATCTCGTAATAATAAGTCCATTAGACCTTCATATGTTTTCTCAGTCTGAGACAACTCAACCCATCGTGTAAATGTACGACGTATTTTTGTAACAAAATCAGAGAAATCTACTCCATTTTCTGGCAACATTGTCCTAAAACGAAGACGATAGTCTTCTTCTTTTAGTTGGTATTTTTTTAGCAATGCTGCTCTGACAACATCATAATTAGTCCTGTCATGTTCGTCTATTGTCATAAGAGTAGTCACTGTGTCACCTGTAAAAAATTCCATCAGTTGTTCAACATATTTTTTCCTTTTTTATGTTATGCGTATCGCATAAAAATTGGAATCTATCTAGATAATCTGCTACGTCATCCTTTAAAGGATTGAAATGAGGCAATTTAATCCTATTAACAAACTCCTTTGTCGTACTCGAAGTTGTTTGCTGAGCACCCGTACTCGCCAATTTCAATTTCTCTAACTCCAAAGTTGCGAGTCTTTCATCAAGTTCCATTTTCTGTTTTCTTTCCTCATGTTCCATTTTTCTAATTTCAGCCTCAGCAGCAGCTTGAAGTTTTCTCTCCTCTGCAGCAGCTTGAGCTTGAACTTTTTTCTCCTCTGCAGCAGCTTGAAGTTTTTTGTCTTCCATTTCCATCTGGAATTTTCTTTCCTCAGCTTGAGCTTTTCTCTCCTCAGCAGCAGCTTGAGCTTTTCTCTCCTCAGCAGCAGCTTCTCTTTGATACCTTTTCTCTTCAAGTTCTAATCTTCTATTCTCAGCATCTAGCTTCTTTAGTTCAGCTTCTGCTCTCCTTTGTTCAGCTTCTGCTTTCAATTTAATTTCCTCTTTTTGTTTCTTTTCTTCTGACTTTAATGCAATGGCGAATTGAGCAGATGAATATTCTTCCAATTCTTTACCAGACTTACCAAGGGTTAACCCTTGCTGGATGAAGAAATCCAATGTAGACATTCTGTCTAATGAGATCAGAAACCTGAAAAAATTAACTAATTACCTTATCCCACTTCACTTTATTTCACTCTCTTAGTCTTAGACAAAGACCTTGTATGGTCCTCTTGTTTATAATGTAACAAAAAATCACTTGAGTACCTGTGGAAAATAATTCCTTTATATCCCACTCACTATGGGCACAAGTCTTTTTTATAAAGAACTTGAATATGTATTTCACCTTGTCTCAATCTTTGTGGATAACAAGTCTTTTATCAAAGAACTTGTATAAATATCTTATATAATAATATTTTATTAACAATCTCTATATGAAGAGTGTACCTTATCAATAATAATAATACATGACCAAGTATATGTATGTAGACTGTGTATGACAATAATGTAGTACAATCATAAATACAAAGACAAAGATACAGAACAATGACCGAAAACGTTCACAGAAGTCAAATAAACAATACAGCAAAAAGTAAAGAAAATGTTACACAAATGTGTAATGATGACCGCAAAAAATAAACAAGACAAATGGCAACACTGTTATAAACGAAAAGGTGTAAAGAAATAAACGGAAGGAATGAGAGAAGAACAGATACAAACAAAACTAATCAAAAATCAAAGAACGGAAAAATAACGAAAACAACACTAACTCATGTCATCACAGCTAAAAAAAAAAATAGCAACAAAAGTCGCTAGCAAATTTCAATTAAGAAAATTGCAATCCCTACAGAACGCTTACAGTAACCCTCGATTAAGTGGCATATTTACTGTAAGACCCACCAACCGAAAACCCGCAGAAAAACACAAGAAAAATACACAAAAACAGTAAAAGTAACATAAACATATATATAGCAATCAGTATTTCAATGTGTTGCAGAACAAGTTCAGTCACAGCTGAAACTAAAGTAAATTTCTTGCTCCTTACGAACACAGAAACAAAATGTCAAGCGCGCACTGAATGTCAAATCCACTGTAGCATAAAGTGGTATTCACGAACAAAAGTTACTATGACCTTCTCGACTTAGGACTTGCACATTGAATGTTTACAATTTCCACGTACTGTTTACAAACACTTGACCTCGAACAATGTAACTTGAATGCTTGGACATAGAAAAGTCTGTTGTTGACTGCAACGTGTAACAACCAGCAGTACTGTTCACAATAGGGACTCGCCTTCTATGCAGCTATGGTCCACGTAGCAAACGCCTCGATGCCAACTTCAGTATTTGTCCTGTTGTTGTTCAAGCAGCATTATAACATAAATGCTAGCACTGTTTATCTGGGTCAATAGTTGATGACCTATTTCTGTCCTGTTGTAGCCAAAACTTGCAAGTGTAGAATTAGCGATGTGTGTTACAGCTGTCCAGTGTGTAGCTTAGACCCACAGATCAGAAATGTAATGTGTACTTGTCCTTCTTGTAAATTTCTGGACAACACTGGAGACATCATACATGTAACAGCAACTGTAAATAGCCTGGTGGGGTGTCTGTTTAAGGCTGGAGTGCTGTATAGGATGATTTATATAGCCCCATCAGCTGGTCAACCAGAAATGTAAATTTCTGGATCCATTAATGTCACCAATAATGTTAATTGCTCGCTCTGTTCTTTTTAAACCCACAGATCTGGTCCACCAGAAATGTAACTGTCTTTTTCTCTTGTTGAGGTGATCACTGGCCCAAGACAGTATACATGTTGTTAGGTGTGTAGTGCGAGCGTATGATGAACTGAGTGTGGGTGCGAATGAAGGCGCGAATGTGTTTAGGCTCGTATATATATATGTAGACCCTGCAACCCATACACTCACATGCAGTAGTCAAGGATGCTTGGACACTGCAGGCACGTTTCAAAACATTTATTGACGAGAACACACATGGTATCAACAGGAACAGTCAGTGTAACAAGGTCATGCTGACCGGAAATCGATAGGTATACATTAGGCATTCAACAAGCTGGTAAACATTTGAATATTCGTGCATGGTCAATACAATGTTCTTCAATAATGACAGTTCGTGGCGTCGCCCTGGTATCACTGACTAAACGTGTCAGATACCTTAATCACTTTGACACATAGGTGCAACTTGGCATTCCCCGCCAATTGCACTGTATTAGGCTGTAGTACATTAGCTGATAACACGGTCCTCGTTCTGATAAGCAGGTTACCATCAACCCTGCAGTAATGCTTATTGTAGACATAAATACCGCCAATCTGCGGTTCCCACAATATATCTTCGTCACTGGATTTCTGGACAATATAAAGACTAATAGTCTTGGATGGCTACCTCGAGCACAAAATATAAGTTCTGAAATGGAGGATCGGTGAGCTGCAGTTCACAGACTAGGCAATCTTCTAACATGTTCTGCCACTGAAAGCATAGTAATGGAAAAAGTCGGTATTACCTGTAACCGAATCCACAGAACATAATAAGGAACTCTGCTGTCATTCCAACGCACAGAGATTCACTGGGGGAAACTGCCATCGCAGTCACTTCGAAGATTCTCCCCGAAAAACACAATGGACCCTTGGTCCCTTCAGAAAACCCAGGACACTTCACGGCTTGCCGGAAGTCTAACTCAACTCCCGCTTAAAAAACCCTGCCTATGGGCATACGCCAGAATTGTCTACCTTTGACCCTAAAGGTCAAACACAATGAATTAATAAACAAGGGAAGACAACCCCTAATCAACCTGACATCGCAGGTAAAGACACAATTATTCTTATGATAAAAACATAAGCAAATAACTTGACAGATGACTCTGTCAAAAATGACAGCAACATATTACTACAACCCCCCTGTAAAAAAAAAAATGAAATTTTTTTTTTTTTTAATATGTCCATGAGCAAGATTGCACAAGTATCACTTATGTGCTCATGAAAAAATGAACCTAATATCAGGTACAATAGACGCATAAACAAAGCGTCTGAAGAGGATACAAATCATCTCCCAACATAGGAGAAAATATTTCCTTTAAGCCAAACAAACTAAGGGGGTACCATTAAAGAAACCTAAGTTGCTGGCAATACCAATCATATATCAAACATTACTAAATACTATAATTATAGCAATATACAAATGTCATGAATTACAATGCTATATTAGCAACATATCACTGATGGATGGACAAAATGAAATTTGTTAAATTATCTAAACATCATCCAAATACATTTGTATTACAACATATTAGGATATTAAGGACAGACCTAAGTCCAAAAGTGTATCAGGAAAAACTAGGACACAAGATTTAACTGGAATCATGTGGGCATCTGGACAATATGTCCGCCATCACATTATCCGAACCACGGATAGCTCGCACCGTGAAATGGAAAGGCTGAAGAGCAATAGCATAATGAGTAGATCTCGAGCTCTTCAAATCCTTACTTTGCATAGCCGTAAGAGCTTTTTGGTCGGTTTCCATAAAGAAATGCGCACCCAGAAGGAACCTTTGTAGGTTAAGAATGGACCAAACCATAGCCAACAATTCACGGTCTAAAACCGAGTAATTCCTTTCTGCCGCATTTAGCTTCCTAGAAATATACATTACAGGATGCAGAGTTCCTGAATATTCCTGCATTAGTGCCGCTCCAATCCCAGTGGAAGAGGCATCACTACGAAGAACAAAAGTCTTATCAATCGTTGGTAGTCTTAAGATAGGATGAGATGAGAACAAATTCTTAACCTGATCCAATGAAGATTGGCATTCCTGGGACCAACGCACCATATTAGGAGAACCTTTTTTCAATAACGATGAAAGTGGTGCCATAATGGAGGACAGATTCTCAATGAATCTTCCATAGAATTGTATCAATCCCAAGAGACTACGCACTTGCTTTTTTGTCTTCGGAACCGAGATATTTAATATCTTCGAAATGTTTTGGTCCTCTGTCTTCAACAGACCATGACCAACTCGATGACCTAGGAAGGAAATTTCACTAAACCCAACAAAAGCTTTAGAGGGTTTTGCAGTCAAACTATGCTCACGTAGAGTAGATAGCAATTCCTTTAGACCCAAATAGTGTTCTTCCCAAGTATCGCTGAAAAGACAGATGTCGTCTAAATATGCGATGACATCTGCACGATCTGATAGAATTCGTCGCATCATGCGCACGAAAGTCGCTGGGGCGTTCATAAGCCCAAAAGGCATAAAATTCCATTGAAACAGACCCCTAGGTGTCGAAAAAGCAGTGAGAGGTTTGGCGTGTTCCGTCAGTGGGACTTGCCAATAACCTTTCGACAAGTCTAGTTTAGTAAAGAATTTAGCTTTAGAAAGTCTAATAAGTAGATCATCTAATAACGGCATAGGTTCAGCATCGAACGTCGTAACTTGATTTAATTTGCGATAGTCAACGCAAAGACGTATGTTATTGTCTTTCTTTCGAACAGTAACTATCGACGAAGAATAAGCTGAAGTGGATGGTTCAATTATTTGCAGTTGAATCATTTCATCCAATTCTTTCTCGACTTGTGCTTGAAAATGAATAGGTATTGGGTATGGTCTTACTCTGATCGGATTACGATCAGTAAGTATGATGTCATGTTCTATGACATCTGTGTGTCCAGGAATGTCGGTAAGGACATCCTGATATGATTGTAGCGTCGAGGATACTTGACGTTGCTTTTCAAAAGACAAGTTCAAAGAGATTGTAACGTCCCTCCACGATTCCGTTGAATTCAGTGGAATCGCAGGAAGAGGTAAGTTAACGTCAGAAAAAATAGTTTCCTCATCCTGTATAATGGACAGGGATGAGATGTGACCATGTTGGACTGGAGAGTCGTCCATCGCCTGGAAAATAGGCTGCAAATAGTCTGGACGTTCAATAAACTATGTTAGCATATTTATATGGAAGGTTTTATGCCTTCCATCCACATCGACAATATAGTCGACATCGGAAATTTTGGAGACTATAGTGTATGGACCTTTCCATGAAATGAGAAGTCTATTCTCTCTTGAGGGAAGTAAGACATATGCTTTGTCTCCAGGACAAAGTTGACGTAGGAGTCTTTTCTTGTTAGCAAATCGCCTAGCTTTTTCTTTCGCAAATTCGGAAGATGAAGTTGCTAACCTGCACGATTCGATAATCTTTTCTCTAAGAGAAATTACATATTCATATGACGATTGTGTATCATCGTCAATATTATCAGAAGTTATCAAATCGTGTAACAAGGACATCGGACCGCACGGTTGCGCACCAAAGACAAGTTCGAAAGGAGAAAACCCTGTATGCTCATTGGGAACTTCTCTATAGGCAAAGAGGACTGCAGGTAAAACCCTGTCCCAATCTTCAGGATGATCCTCCGTTATCTTGCCAAGTAAGTTCTTTAGTGTCCTGTTAAGACGTTCTACCAATCCATTGGACATTGGATGATAAATACTACTGAGAGACCTTTTAATGTCTAGCGTAGCCATTACCTGAGACATAACATCCGAAATTAACTGAGTGCCGTGGTCCGACAGTATTTCTCCGGGGAATCCCAGATGAGAAAATATGAGCCAAAGAGCATCAGCGATATCGACAGTTGATATGCTCTTCAGAGGAATAGCCTCTGGCCAACGCGTGCACATGTCCACGCAAGTGAGGATAAATTGGTGTCCTCTGGCTGACTTAATCTTGAACGGACCAATGATGTCTATAGCCATTTTCTGAAACGGCCGAATCGGAATATCTGCAGCCTGAATAGGAGCAGCATGTCTCGGACCTCTAGACTTGACCTCTTGACAAATTTTGCAAGATCGGCAATAAATTCGGATGTCTTTATTCACGAATGGCCAAAAGAAGGACGCAAGGACTCTAGTTTTAGTTCTGGAAAACCCCATGTGTCCAGCACACTGAGAATCGTGTGCATGCTGAAGAATTAAGGCTCTCATACACTTAGGCACAAGAATTTGCGAGTGCATAGACTTGTCCGAGTGTTGTACCATCTGTACCAATATACCATTCTTCATAGTAATATACGATTTGTGATTAGTATTTTGATTGGGATTCCCTTTCTTTGCAAGAAGGAAGAATTTCTTCAAAGAAGGATCCTCTTCTTGACGTTTAACAAACGAGTCATGGGAAATCACCAAGTGCTCGTCTTGGCTATCAACTTCATTACTATTATCCGATGAAGTTGGGGGATTAAGAGCTTGAGCTCTTGTCACCACTGCATTGACCGTTTGAATGTTTTTTTCCTCCCAACTAGAAATTTGTTGCGGGGTGCATTCCTTAACCCCATGAATACGACCGATTATAAGATCCGCAATAGGATTAGGAAGAAAACATGCATGGACATCTCCTGTGAAGAAGGGAGTGTCAATCCTAATAATAGCAGTAGGATAACTTTCCATAGTACCACCAAATGTAACACATTTGATTGTTTTTCCAGTGGCACAGCAAGGATCTATCAGAGACTCCCTAACCCAGACGGTAGTACATCCCGAATCGAAAAGTACTGAGACTAGCCTATCATTTATTAGACCTTTATGTAAGATGAGAGATCCTCTCCCATCATGCGCAACTGTAGCAGGTAGAGCAGGAAGAGGGTGACCACAACTTAGAGTAGATACAGTCGATGAGTCGAACAATGTTAAGCATTGGGGGCATTCAGTTGCTCTCCCAAAATCGAAAGCACAACCAGTGATAGCCCTAGAGTTACCACTATCATTTACTGTATTACAGGCTCCATCAAACTCTTGTTGTGCAGAGTTTGCCTGTTGGAAAGGTCTTTTTTTGTTAAATCTAGGTCTGCCTCGATTATCATTTCCCCTGTAATTATTTCGACTATCATTTCCCCTGTAATTGTTATTATATTGCCTATTGTAATCATCATTCCGGTTTGAATCCCGGTTTCTAAATTCACCATCGTCATAATCTTGACGTCGAGAATGATTACCTCGAAAGTTCGAATAGTTATTATTTGGATAGCCTTTGCAAAAGTGTCTCAAATTATTACCACTAAAATTACGAGAACTACCATCTTGTCTCCAATTCATAGACGAAGAACCATCATGTGTTGGATTACTCCGCTTCTGAGTGTAATTCTGATTACTTCCCCTATTCCAGTTTTGTTGAGCACCCTGAAATTTTTTTTGTTGAAATTAGGGCCATATGGTGTTGCCGAAGCAGCTGGCAACCCTTCTTTCACTTTAGAATTGCTAACTGTAGCATGGGGATGCGCAGTGGCATACTGACAACAGTATTCTTCCATATCTTTTAAGTTTTTAGGCTTACGCTCATGAAGGAATTCAAGAAAAGAATCATTAACAGATGACAAAACCTTATCTCGCAATAATAAGTCCATTAGACCTTCATATGTTTTCTCAGTCTGAGACAACTCAACCCATCGTGTAAATGTACGACGTATTTTTGTAACAAAATCAGAGAAATCTACTCCATTTTCTGGCAACATTGTCCTAAAACGAAGACGATAGTCTTCTTCTTTTAGTTGGTATTTTTTTAGCAATGCTGCTCTGACAACATCATAATTAGTCCTGTCATGTTCGTCTATTGTCATAAGAGTAGTCACTGTGTCACCTGTAAAAAATTCCATCAGTTGTTCAACATATTTTTCCTTTTTTTATGTTATGCGTATCGCATAAAAATTGGAATCTATCTAGATAATCTGCTACATCATCCTTTAAAGGATTGAAATGAGGCAATTTAATCCTATTAACAAACTCCTTTGTCGTACTCGAAGTTGTTTGCTGAGCACCCATACTCGCCAATTTCAATTTCTCTAACTCCAAAGTTGCGAGTCTTTCATCAAGTTCCATTTTCTGTTTTCTTTCCTCATGTTCCATTTTTCTAATTTCAGCCTCAGCAGCAGCTTGAAGTTTTCTCTCCTCTGCAGCAGCTTGAGCTTGAATTTTTTTTCTCCTCTGCAGCAGCTTGAAGTTTTTTGTCTTCCATTTCCATCTGGAATTTTCTTTCCTCAGCTTGAGCTTTTCTCTCCTCAGCAACAGCTTGAGCTTTTCTCTCCTCAGCAGCAGCTTCTCTTTGATACCTTTTCTCTTCAAGTTCTAATCTTCTATTCTCAGCATCTAGCTTCTTTAGTTCAGCTTCTGCTCTCCTTTGTTCAGCTTCTGCTTTCAATTTAATTTCCTCTTTTTGTTTCTTTTCTTCTGACTTTAATGCAATGGCGAATTGAGCAGATGAATATTCTTCCAATTCTTTACCAGACTTACCAAGGGTTAACCCTTGCTGGATGAAGAAATCCAATGTAGACATTCTGTCTAATGAGATCAGAAACCTGAAAAAATTAACTAATTACCTTATCCCACTTCACTTTATTTCACTCTCTTAGTCTTAGACAAAGACTTTGTATGGTCCTCTTGTTTATAATGTAACAAAAAATCACTTGAGTACCTGTGGAAAATAATTCCTTTATATCCCACTCACTATGGGCACAAGTCTTTTTTATAAAGAACTTGAATATGTATTTCACCTTGTCTCAATCTTTGTGGATAACAAGTCTTTTATCAAAGAACTTGTATAAATATCTTATATAATAATATTTTATTAACAATCTCTATATGAAGAGTGTACCTTATCAATAATAATAATAATACATGACCAAGTATATGTATGTAGACTGTGTATGACAATAATGTAGTACAATCATAAATACAAAGACAAAGATACAGAACAATGACCGAAAACGTTCGCAGAAGTCAAATAAACAATACAGCAAAAAGTAAAGAAAATGTTACACAAATGTGTAATGATGACCGCGAAAAATAAACAAGACAAATGGCAACACTGTTATAAACGAAAAGGTGTAAAGAAATAAATGGAAGGAATGAGAGAAGAACAGATACAAACAAAACTAATCGAAAATCAAAGAACGGAAAAATAACGAAAACAACACTAACTCATGTCATCACAGCTAAAAAAAAAAAATAGCAACAAAAGTCGCTAGCAAATTTCAATTAAGAAAATTGCAATCCCTACAGAACGCTTACAGTAACCCTCGATTAAGTGGCATATTTACTGTAAGACCCACCAACCGAAAACCCGCAGAAAAACACAAGAAAAATACACAAAAACAGTAGAAGTAACATAAACATATATATAGCAATCAGTATTTCAATGTGTTGCAGAACAAGTTCAGTCACAGCTGAAACTAAAGTAAATTTCTTGCTCCTTGCGAACACAGAAACAAAATGTCAAGCGCGCAAAATGTCAAGCGCGCACTGAATGTCAAATCCACTGTAGCATAAAGTGGTATTCACGAACAAAAGTTACTATGACCTTCTCGACTTAGGACTTGCACATTGAATGTTTACAATTTCCACGTACTGTTTACAAACACTTGACCTCGAACAATGTAACTTGAATGCTCGGACATAGAAAAGTCTGTTGTTGACTGCAACGTGTAACAACCAGCAGTACTGTTCACAATAGGGACTCGCCTTCTATGCAGCTATGGTCCACATAGCAAACGCCTCGATGCCAACTTCAGTATTTGTCCTGTTGTTGTTCAAGCAGCATTATAACATAAATGCTAGCACTGTTTATCTGGGTCAACAGTTGATGACCTATTTCTGTCCTGTTGTAGCCAAAACTTGCAAGTGTAGAATTAGCGATGTGTGTTATAGCTGTCCAGTGTGTAGCTTAGACCCACAGATCAGAAATGTAATGTGTACTTGTCCTTCTTGTAAATTTCTGGACAACACTGGAGACATCATACATGTAACAGCAACTGTAAATAGTCTGTTTAAGGCTGGAGTGCTGTATAGGATGATTTATATAGCCCCATCAGCTGGTCAACCAGAAATGTAAATTTCTGGATCCATTAATGTCACCAATAATGTTAATTGCTCGCTCTGTTCTTTTTAAACCCACAGATCTGGTCCACCAGAAATGTAACTGTCTTTTTCTCTTGTTGAGGTGATCACTGGCCCAAGACAGTATACATGTTGTTAGGTGTGTAGTGCGAGCGTATGATGAACTGAGTGTGGGTGCGAATGAAGGCGCGAATGTGTTTAGGCTCGTATATATGTAGACCCTGCAACCCATACACTCACATGCAGTAGTCAAGGATGCTTGGACACTGCAGGCACGTTTCAAAACATTTATTGACGAGAACACACATGGTATCAACAGGAACAGTCAGTGTAACAAGGTCATGCTGACCGGAAATCGATAGGTATACATTAGGCATTCAACAAGCTGGTAAACATTTGAATATTCGTGCATGGTCAATACAATGTTCTTCAATAATGACAGTTCGTGGCGTCGCCCTGGTATCACTGACTAAACGCGTCAGATACCTTAATCACTTTGACACATAGGTGCAACTTGGCATTCCCCGCCAATTGCACTGTATTAGGCTGTAGTACATTAGCCGAAAACACGGTCCTCGTTCTGATAAGCAGGTTACCATCAACCCTGCAGTAATGCTTATTGTAGACATAAATACCGCCAATCTGCGGTTCCCACAATATATCTTCGTCACTGGATTTCTGGACAATATAAAGACTAATAGTCTTGGATGGCTACCTCGAGCACAAAATATAAGTTCTGAAATGGAGGATCGGTGAGCTGCAGTTCACAGACTAGGCAATCTTCTAACATGTTCTGCCACCGAAAGCATAGTAATGGAAAAAGTCGGTATTACCTGTAACCGAATCCACAGAACATAATAAGGAACTCTGCTGTCATTCCAACGCACAGAGATTCACTGGGGAAACTGCCATCGCAGTCACTTCGAAGATTCTCCCCGAAAAACACAATGGACCCTTGGTCCCTTCAGAAAACCCAGGACACTTCACGGCTTGCCGGAAGTCTAACTCAACTCCCACTTAAAAAACCCTGCCTATGGGCATACGCCAGAACTGTCTACCTTTGACCCTAAAGGTCAAACACAATGAATGAATAAACAAGGGAAGACAACCCCTAATCAACCTGACATCGCAGGTAAAGACACAATTATTCTTATGATAAAAACATAAGCAAATAACTTGACAGATGACTCCGTCAAAAATGACAGCAACACCCTACAAGATGTCACCAGGCGTGATGACCACTGACTGCTTCGACAGTTGGCAGCTAAGGATCAAAGAAGAAGCTGGAGAAACTGGAGCTCATGACTTAAACTAAGCACATTTCAGAATGGCAGAAAAGTCACAGAACAAGTCTAAATCTACAGTGTAGATAATACCACAGAGTCTTGGTGTTGGCTGCATAACAGCAAGATGCTCAGCAGCCCCTAGTTAAACAACAACAACACTATGTTGGGTTAGATGTATGTATTGATCACTGTGTTTGACATAATTATTATTTCATATTGTTTGTGCATTACAATAAATAATTAGCAAAGCTTTGTATTCAAAATTTAAAAATAAAATGTCTTAATTAATTTTAATTCAGTCATCGGAGGATTGCAGGAAATAGAAAATATTTTTCATTCCGATAAAGCCAATGCAGTCTCTGCTGGTATGAAACAGAATGTTAAATAAATATAAAAGTACCAGTATGTAACAAGTAGAAACATTCAAACACGTGGGCACTATATTAGCATCACATTTAAGCTAATTCCTAGAACAGCCCCACTAAAGCATCATTCTAGAAAATGAGAAACAAACTTTACAATACATCATCTTCAATAACAGTAAGAATATGTGGTTCTCCAGTGCTACAACAAACTAGTAACGGTTGTGGGTCGTGGAGGAAAATAATCACATAAGCTACCCTCATAGGATATTATGATCATGATAAGGTTTTAGCTGTTTGATGCAATATTGCAAGTGTAGATCTGTTCAATAAATGAGTGTACTAAGGCAGACTGATACTTTACTAAAAAAAAATTAACAAATAAAGAACTTACCTCATAACCTGATTCCAGTTTTATTTTTTCACCACTGAATGCAGCTGTAGTCTCAACATGACTTGAAGTCTGAGAAGAAAGAGTGATGGACCATAGCAGGATATCTTAAACTGCATTATTGCAGTACAAATAATGTACACATCAAAGAGAGATCAAAGCTGTACACATAATAGGAAACTTTCATATATTATCTTCTTGAAATAAGCTCAATTAAATGTATGTATGCAAAGTAAAAATGTTACCTCATTATCTTGTTCCTGTTTCATCTTGACAGCCAGACCAGAGATGTCATTTTCAATATTCCCTTCATCCTGCTGGAAAAAAAATCAGAAGATAAGGGCTATATTCTAAAAAAAAAAAACAAATACAATACATGATTTTTCTTAGAACCACTAGAAACATTTAATCTATTCCATAATTTTTAGCAACCTGAACCTGAAAACCTGAAAAAAAAAATGTGTAGGGGTCAAAATTATGAAGAATTAGTACATCAATAATAACAAAAGAGAAAAGAAAAAAAAATCACTTTACAATACTGCTCCAGTTTCATCTTTTCATTCATAAATGGGAACTGTGTTAGACTATTTCTTGGAGTCTGGAAAAAAAAAATTATGTTTCATATAAATATACAACAAAGTTTAAATCCTAAAAACGATTAAAAACTCTAAGGGGGTAGAAGATGATGTAGAGATGTAAGTTGTGATAACTAAAAACTCTAAGGTGGTAGAAGATGATGTAGAGATGTAAGTTGTGATAACTACAAACATTTTACAGTGTAGTCCAGATAAGTAGAAGTTTCTGGGCCCATCTAAATTACTTCTGGTTTGGTTTGTTTTGGGTTTAAGGTTTATCTTCACTGCTCATAGAAAACTCCATCAGTGCTCCGATCTCCTCCATTAGATCACACAAGGAGGATCTCAGCACAGTACATGAACTCCATAGCACTGGTGAGAATCCCAATGTGTGTATATAAATATTTTGTGGTAGGTAGGTTTCTAATTTTTAAATTTTGCCAGGGCAGTGGCCTGATAGGCCTACTCTTTACGATTTTCCAACTGCTATTGGATTTTTAACGTGTGCAACTTGCACATAGATCACAGCATTCTCAAGGCTTTCTTCTAGTTTCATCTTTATAAACTGAGTGATTTTTTTATGAATTTTCCAAAATTAGACCCATTTTTCTTGATAAAAATACAGGGTTAGAGATACTTTAAAAATTCACTGATCAAAAAGCTACAGGTTTATACTTTTAAAATTAGCAGGGAATAAGCACTACAGCATGAGATCACAGTATGAAAAGTTTAAAGACTTTAGCTTTAAAATATTTTGAGTAATCCTGACATAATGTCATCAAAATTGCTGAAAAACAATATCGTAGAAAATTGCAAAATACAGGGAAAACATGCCTTAAAACTGTCAGACTCACATTAGAATCCACCACCTGCATTTCCATTATCTTTGTTGGTATAATTATGATCCAGGAAAGATTTTCTGTGCCTGTATTCTGCTTTTTTCATATCATATGATCTTAGGGAAGCAGAGACTCGTGCCGAGTCAAAACCAGAAAATCCTTTGAAGCAGTATTTCCCAAAAGATAGACCAAGATTTTCAAAAATTCTTCTTCTCTCAAGTTCTCCATCATTGAAAACTATCAAAGCATCATAAACTGAAAGTTCTAATCTGTCTCTTCCTACAAATGCTTCTTTGGGACATCTGTTCCAGATCGGATTGTGGAAAGACTCATTAGAATTCTGTGTTCCTCCATGAAGACATTTTGACAAGAAGAAGTCTGAAGACAATTCATCAAACACAGGCTGAATTTCTTTAATGACAAATTTAGGCAGCCTGTTTTTGTTAGCCTTGTTTATATCCATTGGGCACCAATCTCCACAATCTTCATAATCTCCAGCACGATGCTTGAGAATGGCCATTACTCTCTTTTTAAAAAAATTGGAAATTGAACCAATATTTCCTCTTATTGCGGCACCGTAATGACCTTGTATTCTCATAATAGCACTCTTTGTTAACCTTCCAAAATTTCCAATACCCTTATACTTTTTCCCATCTTCTTCATACTGCTTGCCTTTAGATTCTGCAACTTTATCAAGCAGACGTCGTCCCATTCGTTTCTGAACATGGCCGCAGCATTCTAATTTTTTTATTTGAAGTCCAGGATACATTTGTGGTTTTGCCTCGGCAACAGATTTAAAACTTTTTGAATCCCTATCTCCAAGATATTTTACATACTTCAAACCATGTTTTTCCTCATATCTTCTAAAAATATTAATCATTCCATTTGATTCCATCAGACCAGAGACACCCTCATGATTTTTTTGGCATGATTTGTGACCTGTCCTTCACACTGCAAATTCTTCATCTGTTTTGTATTTCTTTTTAGCCTTACTACAAGCATTACAGTAATTGGACAAAATTTCTACATCAACAACTTTTGCTGCTCTCACTGGGTTCACAGACAGAACTGTTGCTATGCCATTTTTACTTGAGAAGCTTCTCTGTTGCCAGGTGCCATTACATGACACAGTAACTTCATTTGTCTTAACATCTGATTTTAATTCTCTGACAGCAGACTCCATACTTTCTTCTGCACATCTTTTTGTAGCATGCAAAATTTTCCTTTTCAACTCACTGTGTGTTGCTGATGCTACTGGTGGAGGCATATTCATATTTGTCAGAAAACGTTTACTTTTTACTTTGTTTATTCCTATGCTAAACATTGACATTTGGAACCTTAAATTTATAATTTCAGCAGATTGAAGATAGTTGAAAACTTTCACAACAAAATATACAAGTGAAAGTAAATGAGCTTGACAGGCCATAGTGAGTCTCATTCACTGTGTATAAAGACTCTGTAAACTGGTTCTGCTCACTGCTCATATTGACAGGTGATGTCAAACACTTTGCTAACACATAAGGAAAGGAAACCCGAGGCCTAAAACAGTAAATAAATATTAGACAAACATAAAGGTATGTTTTCAGGCACTCGTAAGAAATAAAGAAGTAGAACACTAGACAACAGAAAAACAACAGAACACTTTGCCCATGGGAACTTTTTAACAAACTCCAAGACGCTTTCAATGCTGATAATTCTGTATCCTTCAATAGTTTCAGGTTCAGTGTGTTTCACAGCTGTAGAAGTAACACTATTTAATTAGCAGAATGATGCAGATTTGTTTAACTTTCAGCAGATAGAGAATGACAGTTTGACGATAGTTCATTTGTCTGACATGTGGCTATGACTTTCGGTTGTTTAAGAGAACCAGAATACCTGTTACCTCTAAATTTTCTCTTAATGGGCCTATCCTTCTTTATTTTACCTGATGCTGCTGATTTATTAACACAATCCATTTTATTAAATAAGAAATCACTATAAATCTGATAGTAACCTCGCAAATTCGACTTCGCAATGCTAGAGGAAGCGTGTAAGGTGTAAACATTCGAGCCAGTCTAGCCCAATGTAAGCTTGATTCTGACTGGTTGAAGCTGGCGCTTTTTGACCATCATGGGAAGTTTCAGCCAATGAAATGTTATTTTATGTTAATGTGACGGTGTGGCCAGAAAGGTATAATATTAGACTGAGTAATTAGTCAATCTTGTCTACGGTGTGAATTTGTGCTCATGTTGGCATTCTCACATGGGAATGGGTGGTTTAAACGAAACACACCTTCGCCATCCGTGAAGAAGACAGACGTGTGAGTCACAGAATATGTAATGGGAGACAGCCCTCAGTTGTTAGACATCGTGGCGCTGTCTGACGCCAGAGGAAGACCACCTTTTTAAGCGCAAAACAGTGACAGGTGTGACTCCAGGCAAGAGATATCGTGGGAATGTAACCAAGTGGGCGGACCTTGAATTGTAAGTGTCTAGGAAGATAATCTTTACTAAGATGTGATCTCATGTCATCCATACTGAGCATAGGACTCCTGATTTGCTCCCTAGAGGGATGGGCGGAGCTTTTTGACGTGGCTATCATAAGGTACCGGGGAGTATAGGTAGGATTTAAACTGAAACAGTGAGAGGCTTCAGCCAGAGAGCTGAGAAGTAGCCAGATTGTTCTTGTGCAAAACGCGCCCTCGTACGATAACTAACTGAGGTTTGGGCTTTTGCATTGTTGCGTCTGTGCTAAGAGAACTAACGACATAGAGAATCCAGCAGTCTGTGCTGGGTTATTATATGTTGTTACGTAGTGAATACCTAAATAGCTTGGTTATATGGTGTTGTATGGGAATTACCTACAAAATAAACTTGTGGACAACATTGTTTTCTGTAGGCTTCAAATGCTACCTGATAGGGTTTCATTAATAAAAGTGGGACCCCTGTCATCAAGAGTTTTTCTGTGACTGCGGAACGTGTGTGAAAGTAGGCCAAAGAGAGTGACGACAACATTACACATGAATTCTTATTCTTCTTCACACATCATCTTCCCACTGTCACATTAAGGTTCATAACTGTTAACAATTTCAATCTAATGTCCTGGCTTGACTAAATACCGAAAAAAAGTATTAAAATATGTTAATAAATAAAAAAAAGTTATAACAAAATAATGTTATTGAATATATAATTAGCTGATTTGTGGCTGAACATACGTATTTGAAAAATTAATTTTAAATATTTTTAAGTTGAAAACTGCAATAAAAAACATAGCATTAGGTAGAAAAATGGTGATACTAAACTGTAGCACCAATATTGTTAAAATGATAATTTTTAAATGAAATGCCAAAATATGAGTGAAACCTCCCCTTTCATTCATTCATAACCCTCCACTCCCAAAGGAGCATAGGCCTTCAACAAACACATGCCAAGTCCTCCTGTCACGTGCCATCATCTCAAGTTCTTTCCACGTTCTCCTCATCATTTTCACCTCTGTTTCCAGCTCTCTTCTCCACGTGTTTCTTGGTGTACTTCTGCCTCTCTTGCCCTGGGGTTCCAGAACAAGGACTGTCTTGTAATGCTATCAACAGGTTTCCTCAGTGTGTGTCCAATCCATCGCATCGTCTTCTTCTCATCTCTTATTCCACTGGCACTTGTCTAGTTCTTGTCCTCAGTTTCACTTTGGTAACATTGTCATACCATTTTAATCCCTATATTCTACGCAAGTACCCATTTATGAAAGTCTGTAGCTTTTTGGTTGTTGTCTTTGTTGTTCTCCATGTCTCAGAGCCATACAATAGGACTGACTTCACATTTGAGTTGAAGATTCTTATTTTCGTGTTGGATCCGATTTCTCTTGATCTCCATATATTTCCCAATGCAATGAAAGCTCATCTTGCCTTTTGTATTCTTATTTTGAGTTCAACCCTGTTTCATTACCTGCATTTATTCTCATTATTTTTGTCTTTTCCCTGTGTATTTTCAGACCCAATTGCTGTGACCTCTCATCTAGTGTTTTCAATTTGTTCTGCATCTGATTACGGTTATGGGACAGAAGAGCCAAGTCATCAGCAAAATCCAGATCATCCAACTGCTTAGTCAGAGTCCACTGGATACCATTTCTGCTGTGTGTTGTCGATGATCTCATAACGAAGTCTATTGCTAGTAAGAAAAGAACGAACGAACAAACGAACGAACGAACTTTATTTTCAAAGGGTTGAGAATTGGGCACGCAGGCCCGTCTGACATTCTGCCCTTCCTTTCTCTCACCTTTCATACTGAATTCATTTATTCTCATATGCATTTTACATATCAAATTCAAGGAATTCAACGTTGTAAAGTAAAATAATAATATAGCACACTCATATTAACATTAATTACTTATAAGCATGACATAACATATGTTGAAAAGATTTTCAAAGGGTTGAGAATTGGGCACGCATGCCCGTCTAACATTCTGCCCTTCCTTTCTCTCTTCTTCCATAGTTAATTTATTTATTCTCACACGTTACTAAATGTTACAAATAATTAACAAGAACAGATTGTAACAGTACAATAACAGTTACACAAATTTACAGATGCGTATCATAATTTATACTAAACAGGACAAAATTAACTTTAAAACCTACATATGATGTTATGTAATAATAATAATAATAATAATAATAGCCCCTTCAGTCATAACTGACTATGGGAATGCGCCCCTGAGGTGACAGCGTAATTATTTAAGAACATAACGAAGACAAGAGGCATCCCTGTCGCACTCCTGTTCTTATCCCAAAAGGTTCTGTAAGCTGTCCTTCATGAAGAACTCTGCATGTCATGTCTTCATATGTTTTCTTTATTAAATTAATGATCTTCAGGGGAACTCCATAAACCTCATCAATTTCCAAAACGATTCTCTGTCTACACTGTCAAATGCCTTTTCGTAGTCCACAAATCCGATGTATAGTGGTGAATTCCATTCCAGACTTTGTTCAACTATTATTCTCAAAGTGGCTATCTGGTCTGTACATGATCTGTTTTGTCGAAAACCTGCTTGTTCATCTCTCAGTTTCTTGTCTATGGACTCTTTTAACCTCTCAAGGATAATCCTGTTTAATATTTTTCCTGGCACTGATAGTAACATTATTCCTCTATAATTTGTGCACGCTTGTAAATTTCCCTTCTTAGGCAACTTATTCAGATATCCTTCCTTCTATTTTGCGGGAATCTCTTCCTTTTCCCAGACTTTACCAAGTAATTTATATAACATCTCTTTAGCCGTGTTGATATCTGCTTTGATGGCCTCTGCTGGAATGCCATCAGGTCCAGACGCTTTTCCATTTCTTAGAAGCTTTATGGCTTTCTTTATTTCTACCTTCGTTGGTCTTTCACCGTTAATTTGTAGCTCTTCTTCTGCTGGCTGGATGTCCGGGGGGTTTTGTGGAGCTGGTCTATTGAGAAGGTCCTCAAAATATTCTGTCCACCTCTTCATTTGCTCTGTATATTGCTGAGCAGTTTTCCATTCTTGTCTTTTATGAGGCAACTTGTTTGCTTGTATTTCCCTGTTAGCTTCTTTGTGCTGCTATACAGTTCTCTCATATTTCCTTTGGCTGCAACATCTTCTGCCTCTCTTGCCAACTCCTCAATATACTTCCTTTTGTCTCTTTTGATACTTCTTTTTACTTCTTTGTTTGCTTCTATGTACACTTCTTGAGCCTTGGCTTTGGAACTTCTGGTTTTGCTTGTGTTTAAATCTGCTTTCTTGTTTTTTCTGTCTTTTATCTTATTGATGGTTTCTGTTGTTATCCATGCTTTTTGTTGTCTTTCCCTTTTCCCCAGTATTTCTTCACATGTCTCCTTCCATACAGTTTTGACCTGCTGCCAATAGTCTTCTGTATTCTCTACATCTTCCAGCTGTTGCAGCACTTGGAATTTGTTGGATATTGTGACCACAAATTTGTCTCTTGATTTCTTTGATGTCCTACATTAAATCATTGTCTATAATTTTTCGTTGTTACATACTCTTGAGTTTCATTTTTACTTTGGCTATCAGAAGGTGGTGATCTGATGCCACATCTGCTCCTCTATATACCTTTACATCCTGCAATGATGATCTAAACTTCTTGTTTATGCATATATGATCAATCTGATTTTCTGTTCTATGGGCTGGTGATATCCATGTTAATAATAATAATAATAATAATAAATTCTTTAAGCGCCAAACACGGCGCATAAGGCAGAAACCAGTGCTCTCCAGGTTGTTCGTTGTGACGCCACTCCTCTTAGCTCTTGCACATTATTTAGGCCCAACGTTCTTCCTTCTCTTATTATTGTTCTTCTGAGTGTTTCTTTTGGTCTTCCTTTTTTTCCGCTTACCCTCAGGAACCCAAGTGAGCGCCTGTAGTGGTATTCTGTTGTTTTGCATTCGTAGGACATGACCGATATATGACCATCGTCTTTTCCTTATATAGTCGGAGACATATTTCTGCCTAGAGTCTTCTCTTATTTGTCGATTAGTCTTGAATTCTTTCCAACTGATGTTACCTTGTGTATTCTCTTATGTGGAAACATGCTTCCTCCTACAGCCAGTTGATTTGAAGCACAGAAGTTTGAGAATGGTTACCCATTTTCATTCATTATTCCTAGCCCATGTTTTCCCATGACTTCTTCAAATCCGGTGTTGACTGTACCTATCTTTGCATTCATGTCACCCATCAAAATTGTGATGTCTCTTCTTTTTACTTTATCCATAATTTCCTGTAGTCTAAAATGCTTCTTTCACAGACTCTTCTTTGTCATTAGTTGGTGCATAACATTGGATGACATTTACATGTATTTTCTTTTTAGCTGTTTTAAAAGTAGCTGTTATTATTCTGGGTCCAACAGCTTCCCCTTGAACAATTTATATTCATGCCTGCCCTTCAGACTTCCATCCCACTATTCGGTCCATTCCTAGTTATTTTTTCTATTAATTAAGCTTTTGATTTCTGTTTTACTCATCCTAACATTTATCTGGTTTTTAATATTTCTACTTTTCTTAGCTTCTTTATCCACCTTTTCATTTCCTTCTATGTGAAAGTATCCAAGCTATTAGAACAGATCATCCTCTGGGCCATAGGTAAGTATTTGCCAGTAATATCTCTTCTGCTATATCAGGTCTAATGCATTCTCATAAGTTTCTTATAGCATGAATAGCAGAAAGTGAATCTGTCAAGTTATGAGGAGGGTTGCTAGAGAAGATTTCCAGAGCTGTCAGAATTGCAATCAACTCTGCTGTGGAAATAGATGTATTATCTGTTGTACTATATCCTTTCACCATTTGCCACATGGAACATAAATTTCTATCCCCAATTTGTTATCATCTCCTTTAGATCCATCTGTGTACACTGTAATACTGTCCTTTGATATTTGTTGAATATATTTCCTGGTTTTGTTTTTGATAGTAGCAATATCAGTTGTTTTATTAATTATGGATGTGAGGCGATAGTCTGTATCTGGTTTTTTTTTTTTAGTTCCCAGGGTGGTACCACTGGCTTGTATATACTACTGTTATTAATTGATGCATTTAGAGTATCCAAGTGTGCTAGTTCTTCCATGCATTTCCAACCTGTCAGGTATCTACTGGTATTCATGAACCTGTTCTGAGTTGGTAATTGATACCTAGCAAATGCTGGAAAAGCTGGATGAGTCGTCCAACATAATTTTGGCAATGTAATTTAGTCTTAGTTACTTTCTCAGAAGTTCTAAATGGAGGACTCCTAAGCCACCTCCAGAGCACCTGTTGATGTTGATCTGATTGCACCTGCAATTGTACATAATGCTTGGTGCTAAATTATATCTAATTTAATCTTGTTACTATGTCATAGTCATAGATTACGCTTCCATAACACAGCCCTACAAAAAAAAATTTGTTTTTGGTGCCAAACATTTTACTCTTGATTGTACATAAATAAGGCCTGCTCAATCCAAATATCACATTTACTTGTCTGTAGCAGCTCTAGTTTTTGAGATACAGACATTTTTGTATTTCATTAATACAGGGTGACCCAAAAAAAATGGGCCCGTGCGCGCACTTATTGTGCATGCGCGGGCACCTTTTTTTTGGGTCACCCTGTATTATTACAATATTTTCTATATAAGGCTATGTAAAAAAACTATTGCTGTCTAGTCCTTTACAAAAGAAAACTGCTTGTTTACTCTCAGTTTCAGTTTTCCAAGAATCTTCCCAGAATTGCCTTTTTTAGATTTTAAGCCACTGCATGCATGTTAGTATGCTACTTATTTTATTACACTTCTAACAGAGAATGGCATCATCTTCAAGAAGAGCATGTTTTCTTTCACCGCATTTATTTTGTTATATTTGTGGAGAGTACACTTTCAAAGAAGAACATAGGAAGCATATTACTGTTTTTGTGAAAAAGGCATACTTTGCTTACTTTAAAGTAAAACTAGGTGACCAGGACAAGTCTTGGGCTCCTCATATTGTTTGCAAAACATGTGTTGAACATCTGCAACAGTGGACTTGTTGGAAAAGAAAATGTTTAAAATTTGGAATTCCAATGGTTTGGAGAGAGCCCAAGAACCACTATGATGACTGTTATTTCTGTGTTGTGAATATTAAGGGAATTAATGGAAAAAATCACAAAAAGTGGAAATATCCAGATTTAGATTCTGCTAGGCGACCTGTTCCACACGGAGATGACATACCAATTCCAACTTTCAGTCAGATTTCGGATTCCCTGCTAGAAGATGAGACAGCAGTGGCATGTGGAACAACAAGTGACAGTGATAGTGATTTCGAAGATGATTTTTCAGATGCTCAACGCTTCGACCAGCTTGAACTAAATGATCTAATCCGAGATCTATATCTCTCCAAGGAATCTTCAGAATTTTTGGCTTCAGAATTTTTGGCTTCAAGATTGAAAGAAAAAAAATTACTGACTGCTGAAACAAAGGTTACATTTTATCGCAGCAGAGAGCAAGGTTTTATTCCATTCTTTTGTAAAGAAAACAACCTTGTGTTTTGTACTAATGTAGGAGGTCTTGTTAACAAAATGGGTGTAAGTTATACACCAGATGAGTGGCGACTTTTCATTGACAGCTCTAAAAGAAGTTTGAAATGTGTTCTCTTACACAATGGTAACAAATATGGCTCAATTCCAATTACTCATTCTACTACAATGAAGGAGGAGTATGCTACAATAAGAACAGTTCTGGAAAAATTGAAGTATTTAGAACATAACTGGATGGTTTGTGTAGATCTTAAAATTATGAACTTCTTGCTCAACAATATACAAAGAAAGCAGCAAGTCATGCTTGGGATTCCAGGAAAGAAAGAGCCAAGACTGGATAACACCAGAAACGCTAAACACCATAGCGAAGAGAAAGGAAATGAAAAGGAAGAAAACAGAAGCTAAGTCTCCCAGGTTAAAGGCAATATATAGTGAACAGTACAGTCAGCTGGACAAGGAAGTAAAACGTCAAACCCGTGCTGACAAAAGGACATTTCTGGATGACCTTGCAAGACAGGCAGAAGAGGCAGCACTGAGAAATGAACAAAGCAGTTTATAAAATAACTAAGCTATCAGCGGAAAACGAGGTGCAAACAACATAACATTAGTAAGAGACAAGCAAGGAAACCTCATCACCACAGCACAGGGGCAGGAAACAAAATGGGCAGAGCACTTCAGAGAAACACTGAATAAGGAACCACCAGAGACTCAGCTGAATGTTCCTGAGGCTGAAAGTGACTTAGACGTAAATACAGACATTCCACGAAAAGAAGAAATTATCACAGCTATCAAAGGGCTAAAAAATGGAAAAGCGCCTGGTCACAACAATCTGAATGCTGAGCTATTCAAGACAGACCCTGAACTAGCAGCAGAACTATTAGAACCACTATTTGCACAAGTCTGGGAAACTGAGACAACACCAACAGAGTGGAGTAAAGGAATAATTGTCAAATTGCCCAAGAAGGGCGACCTTGCAGACTGCAACAACTGGAGAGGAATTACCCTCCTCTCAGTTCCCAGCAAAATACTAGGCAGGATAATCATCCAGAGAATTTCAAAAGCAGTTGACCAAAAACTGAGGAAAGAACAAGCGGGCTTCAGAAAGAGCAGAAGATGTGCAGATCATATATTTACCCTCAGGAACATTATAGAGCAGTGCTCAGAATGGCAGAGACAGCTGTACATTAACTTTGTTGATTTTGAAAAGGCTTTCGACAGCATACACAGAGACAGCCTATGGAAAATTCTGAGGGCTTATGGAATTCCCAGCCGCATTGTTTCCATTATAAAAAGCCTCTATTCTAACTTTACGTGCAGTGTTGGATTGAATAATGTAACTTTCGAAGTGAAAACAGGAGTACGACAGGGATGCCCCTTATCAACAACATTATTTTTGACAGTCATAGATTGGGTGATGCGCCAGACTACAGAGGGCAGTCCAAGAGGAATTAGATGGACAACGTTTTCTACACTGGAAGATTTGGAATATGCAGATGACATTGCACTACTCGCGCATTCACACCAACACATTCAAGACAAAACCGATAGACTGAATAAGTATGGCCAGCAGGTTGGCCTGAACATCAATTTGAAGAAGACAGAGGTCATGACACTAAATGTGGACAATCCTGAGCCAGTAACAGTAAGGAACCAGAAGTTAGAACAGACAGACACATTTACTTACCTAGGAAGCATAGTAACACCTGACGGCGGAACAAGCAAGGACATTAACAACAGAATGAATAAAGCGAGAACAGCCTTTGCTGTTCTCAACAACATTTGGAAGTCTTCCCAGTACAGCACAAACACCAAATTAAGACTGTATGAGAGCTGTGTACTTTCTGTGCTTCTCTATGGTGCGGAATGTTGGAGAGTAACAGAGAAGGAAATGTCAAAACTGTCCTCCTTCCACACAATCTGCCTAAGGAAAATTCTCCGAATCTTTTGGCCAAACACCATCAGCAACCAAGAACTACTTATTCGGAGTAACCAGGAGGACATGCACACCATCATAGCTGGCAGACGCTGGAGTTGGGTTGGCCATGTCCTCAGAAGGGACCCTGATACCATCACAAGAACAGCTATGCTATGGACCCCCGAGGGAAAGAGAAAGAGAGGCCGACCAAAAACAACTTGGCGGAGAACTGTGGAAGCTGAGATGCAAAGAATGAACCACAGTTGGGGCACTGTACAAAGGATGGCCGCCGACCCAGCAAAGTAGAATCAATTTGTTGCTGCCCTACAAGAAGCCACCAGGCATGATGGCCGCTGACTGCTTTGACGGTTGGCGGTTATGGATCAAAGAAGAAGAAGAAGAAAGAAGGAGGTCTTGTTAACAAAATGGGTGTAAGTTATACACCAGATGAGTGGTGACTTTTCATTGACAGCTCTAAAAGAAGTTTGAAATGTGTTCTCTTACACAATGGTAACAAATATGGCTCAATTCCAATTGCTCATTCTACTACAATGAAGGAGGAGTATGCTACAATAAGCATAGTTCTGGAAAAAATTGAAGTATTTAGAACATAACTGGATGGTTTGTGTAGATCTTAAAATTATGAACTTCTTGCTTGGCCAGCAAATGGGATTCACCAAATATCCATGCTTTATATGTTTGTTGGATAGCAGGGCAAAAGATATGCACTGGACAAAGAAACAGTGGCCGTTGAGGGATGAATTTAAAGTTGGAGAAAAAAATATTGTCAATGAGCCTCTCATTGATCAAAAAAGAGTTCTACTGCCACCATTACATATAAAGCTTGGCTTGATGAAGCAGTTTGTTAAGGCACTGAACAAAGATGGTACCTGTTTTAATTACTTATGCAGAAAGTTTCCAGAATTGAGCATAGACAAACTTAAAGCTGGAATTTTTGATGGACCTCAAATTAGAAAGTTAATAAACGATCCAAATTTTATTGATTCCATGAACAAAACAGAGTCCACAGCCTGGTCATCATTTGTTTTAGTTGTGCAAAACTTTCTGGGTAACTTTAAGCAGACAATTATTCTGAATTAGTTGGAAACATGCTGTCAAGTTTTTGTGAACTTGGATGCAACATGAGCATAAAATTGCATTACCTCCATAACCATTTACATTTATTTCCGGAGAATCTTGGCGACTTTAGTGAGGAGCAAGGTGAAAGATTTCACCAATATATAAAAACAATGGAAGAGAGATACCAGGGACTTTGGGATGCCCACATGATGGCAGATTACTGTTGGACCCTTAAGCGTGACTGTCCGGGCATTTCACATTCCAGGAAGTCCTTGAAAAGATCCTTTTTGTGTGTTGACTAAACAAGTGATAGTGATAAAGTTTTTTTTTACATTTTTGGTAATATATGCACAGTAATTACATATAATATGAATGCAGACTAAAGTCAAAATGCCACTGATAGCACCTAACTCTAGGATTGTACATAAAAATTGCCCTACTAATATGGTCATTCTTAGTTATCTCAAAAACTAGAGCTGATAGAAAAAATCTGATTACATTTTTGGAATCAGCAACCCAAAATTACCCAAGAACAGCTATAAAATTTAAGGCACCAAAATGTGTGTATACCAGTGTAATCTATTTTGCCTCCAGTGAGAGATGTATAAAACATGATAATTGTTCTAGTGCTTGCACCCCATCCATGACCTTTCAAATATCTTAGCCTGTTAGTTAATCCTCTACCAGTCTATCTACCTGTTTGTTCCAGTTTAGTTGTTGGTCTAGTGCCATTCCTACATATCGTGTACTTTGGACTGTACTAATTTGTTGACTCTGTAAGTTTATGTCAATTATCTTATTTTTTACAATTCTACTTTTACTGAAGATCACTGCTACTGTCTTATTCACATTTAAGTGAAATCCCCATTTATTCATCCATTTATACACTTTATTTATTTATTTTTAAAGGTTATCTTTTAATATTGTTAGATTTTTCCCAGATCTGCATTTAACAACATCGTCTGTGAACTGTGTCAAATTATTTTTGTTATCTTTAACTCTTTCAGTCTCAAGCAAAAAAGTGGATTTGACCCATACAAAAATGGCCACCCCAGTGCGTTGTTATAGTTGTTGTTTGGAAAAAAAATTTTTAAATGTTCATAAGCATAAATAACTTTGTTGTTGTACATTAAACTGAAGGTAGATGGATGTACTTTACTCTTGTGCTACAAGTATAAAAGCTTTCACTGAAAAATGATTAGTTATCCAAGGTAAAATGGAGGCTGAAAGAATAAGCTGGTGAAAAAATTAGAGCAAAAGTATTCATTAAAATTCTTCTGTAATTGTTCCTCAGGAGAATATCCAAGGGTAAAGTTTCAAAATGTAACAACCAGAAGTATTCTAACAAATAGCACAATCAGTTTTTTAGTCAATAAACACTCAGGAAAGTGTTAATTGCACAGATTGCAACAACAGGTCACATTTTTCTAAAAAAAAAAAGAAATTTCAGTTTCTACATCAGAAAGATGGGAATTATAATATTATTTACACAGAATGATTGTTAGTAACTGCATCTTGTGCATAATTTAAATATTATATTATCAATAAAAATTATTAGTTAGTAAAATATAAAATGCAAGGTAAAATGGAGGCTGAATAAGATGCAAATGAAACAGTAGGTAAATTTGAAAAAAATATATATATTCTTACCTTGCCGAGTTGCTCCTCTTCTGAAGATATAATCCATAGGAAAACACATAATCCATAGGAAATCACAAAAGACCACTTTTTCTAAATATATTCACACTAGGGGGCCTATGTATAAACATTATTTTATAATTAAATCCTAAGTAAAAAATTTAACAGAAAAAAGTCCCTAGCATTTAAAAAAAAAAAGAAAATTTCAAATTGTAAGCCCTATCAAACATTTCAGAAAAGGGAAAAGAATATTTTATTTACACAGCTTATTCATATCTAGGCAGACCCTATATATATATATATATTGTTGCTTATGATAAGCTACAAAGCAATTTTTTTGTACAAAGGTGGGGTCTGCCCATGCATCCTATACACACAAAGCTTGACCTGCACCGCTGCCTTCCATTGGCACTACAATGAACACAGGCTCTGTCCTTTCCATCAAATTCCACTAGATGTCTGGCTCCAATCATCTGTTCCACTTCATTTTCTTTCATGGAGCGTTTAGAATTTTTGGGTGGACAATCTATTACACCGCCTGGTGTCAGCTCAGCAGCTTCTTTGGACAGATCCTCAATCAAACTGTTTAAAATCTTGAAGTGTTAGCTTCCTTTTTGTTGTCGCACCTTCCTGACAAAAATTGTAAAGGATCTGGGCATTTACCCGTGTTACTTCAATCATCCAGTGGTAAATCTTCTTCCACCACTTTCTGGTTTTACGGTTGTGCATACTGTAGTAACCAACCATTTGATCCATGCAGTCGCAGCCATTCATACTCATATTGTAGTCATTAACCACCTTTGGCTTTGTAACTGTGGTGAAAAATTCTAATACCCATATATAAATTAGAACATAAATGTAAAGCAGAAAGCAAATATAAGAAAGAAAGAAGAATGGAGCAAAACCAGTGCTTTCCCAATAGCGCAAAAGCCTGAGATTAACAACGCCGGAAGGGATGAACGCAAAATCTCTGCTTTCCCTGCTGCATTCTTCAAATAATTGTATCGCCACACCCCCTATAAAATATGTACTGTATTTTCTCAATGACCTAGATACTAAAACAAACATTAGTGTAATTACACGCACAAGGTTAACTTAGAAAGACAGACGGACGAACTAAGAGAGAGAGAGATGCACTGAGGGACACATGAGTTATGCCGCTCGCTGTGTGTCGCTGTGTAAGCCATCTCGCACGCCGTTTGCATGGCCTGATTTTCAAATAAACAGTGATGAAAAAACTAACGACACGACATTAGGTTTCGAAAACAGGTTTAATCCTTATTAGGAAACATGACATTCCCCTGTTTTACATCTGATTCCTGACTTTATACTGATAGTACAGTTAAAAAGATGCGGACAGATGATAGTTAAAAATAAACAACTAAGATCGAAAAAAGACAGTATTTTTAAATAAGCCATTTAGTCTCATGATAATTGTATATTCGGGTTTCTGAAGGCTAGTGGACTAGGAATATGTAATAAATTATCTAAAAAGTCCATTAGATAATTAGATATTGGTAATAAAACATATAGAGAACAGAGATACTGTCAGGTTTGGTCACATCTGCTTGAGATGGAAATCACTGACTTTTGTTGAAACATAGTAGTGACAGAAAGTCTAAGATAGTACGTGGGAGGCCATTGGCTGAACTTTGAAGTTAAAAGAAATTGGATTGGGTAACCTATGAATAACAAATAAATGCCTAGAAACGGAGTAGAAGTGAATGAAAATGTTGGAGTGACTGGGTACTCTTTTGAATATATTCAAAACACTGGATATTGGCAGAAGAAATCTTAGAAGGGACGCCATATCGTTACACATTTGAGAGATGAGAGCAGGCAGTGTTATCCAAAATTAAATATATGATAACAGCTTGGACATACCGCAGATCAAACTGTGCCAGTCATCTTTAGTGTGTTTTCCTTACGAATTGTGGTAAGCTAGACATTTTTGATCTGTATTTATATGAAAATTGAATGTGAAATGATAAATTATGTCTGTATGTGTGCGGTTCAGTAGCAAACATGAGGCAAAGCCTAGATATTGCTCCACCATGTAAAAGATTGTCAGAGAGGAGAATAACTGCATATATATATTGGATTGCCATATAGTAACATAACACCTATCCTATTGTATGGAAGGGATTACAGCTGGAATTGCAGAGGCGTTGTAACCATTAGGGAGAGAAATACTGGTGTATATTGTCACATGAAAAGCTAGCAGTTGGCCTAAAGCGCTGAACTTTATGTTTGTTTGTACTGTCATGTACTTCAGTGTGGAATAATATTGTATACTAGTTAGTAAGAAGGATGCATAACCTTCACTTTCAGGGACCGTGGTATAGATGGTGATATTGCATCGTCCGGTCTGAGTACTGCGTGATCCAGAAAGTTGGCAGCAGACTCCCTGCAGAAGATAGCGGCCATTGTCTATCATATTATCAAACTGAGAAGCAAGCGAGCAGAGGATACAGGTTTCCTGCAGCTGCATTATGAGATAAGAGCATGTCAGCACGTACAGCCCAACCTTGAATCAAATACCCCTGAACTGAACTTTATTATAAAGACAAAAGGGACAGAATTTTTAAAGAAACAGAATCTGTGAATCCTTTAATATTATTTCCACCAGTAACAAACACATGAAGTCGTGATGACAAACAACAACCTAGCATTAAAAGCCAGTATTACCTCATAATAATACATCACAACACAACACTTATATTACAATACTATTATATGTCTGGACAAAGATCTTTTGTATAAATTTTTGTACATAAACATTGTGCTTACATTTGATTGTGATTCCTGATTCACATTGTAGTAGGATCAGGATATCTATATATTGAAAAGCTAATACATTATATAAAATTTAACCCTTGACTTACTTAAGATAAATCTTTAGAGTGTTATGTGTTTGTGATTGTCATAGTGTTGTAAATTGTTGTGAATCTTAATTTAGGTGTTTATCTGTCTGTTGGTTGTTGTGAACTTACACTTCATCACTATCATAACCCTAGACATTAAACGAAGTCATCATACAATTCAAGAATAAGTCTGATTGAGGTCAAAATGTGGTAGCAAGCAAGGTTCTCTGTAACACACCAACCTTATTAGATACAGAGACCTTCACAGCTGATCTCAGTCAGTACACGAAGTCCCCTATAAATATTTATATAATTCCAACTCACCACAGTAACTTTGGTTAGACCCTTGCCATTCTCAACTGTTGCGACAGCTGATTTTGTTGAAACAAGTATGCAAGGCTTTTTAGCTTTTTTTTATCTTTACAGGCAACACATAATGTATTTTCCGAGTCCAAAAACCATTTCATCTCTTGATGGCCAAGCTTGAAATTGTTTATTTCAGGAGGGAAGCCGACGCAGTTGTCATTCAGGGTTCCTGTATAATTATAACTGTGTGCAAGCAGATATTCAATCAGAGCTTTGGATGAATAAAATCTATCAGCAAAAATATGATGTCCTGATCTCAGTGGCTTCACATCAAAATTTTCTGCGGTGTGCCTGTAGTCCTTGATTTTTGGTCTTCGATCCAGTCCCATCGCAATCATTACAGCTGTAAACTTGAGCCATTCATAATAAGTGACTGGTGTCCATGAAGCAAATAATGAATACTTTCTATGTGGGTTGTTTGTTTCAACAACTTTTGCAGCATAGGAATTAATGCTGGTTAGCAAAGTGCTAACAACAGCATCATCGATGTAAAATTTTTTAAAATCAAGGTGTTTGCAAGCTATGCAGAGCTGGATTTATGTTCTGTCTTGTCTGGCAAAAAGTAAAATTTGCTTTAGTTTCTCCAGTCACCACTGAATGCCAAACCACGTTGTTTGTATTAGGCCTACTAACAAAATCAACATTCCCATCCCTCCTGATTCTTTTTCTTTTTGGCTCGGATATATTACTTGAATTTATTACAGCCTGATTGCATGCTCCTGTAACCATAACTTCATTATCTACATCAGACCTCCTATTATCTTCCTCGGTTTCCGAGAAGTCAGTATCAGGCTGAACATCGTTGTCACGGCAATGCTGTGAATAAATACTGCAGTTAGAATCATTTTCACTATCAAAAATGTTTTCAAATAACTTCCTAGCTTGATCTGACATTAATCATCTAGGCCTATTCGAAATAGTGGGTGTTGCTGTCATTTTCGACGGAGTCATCTGTCAAGTTATTTGCTTATGTTTGTATCATAAGTATAATTGTGTCTTTACCTGCGATGTCAGGTTGATTAGGGGTTGTCTTCCCTTGTTTATTCATTCATTGTGTTTGACCTGTAGGGTCAGAGGTTGACAGTTCGGCGTAGGCCTATGGGAAGGTTTTTTAAGCGGGAGTGAGATATACTTCCGGGAAGCCGGGAGGTCCTGTTTTTCTGAAGGGACCAAGAGTCCATTGTTTTTCGGGGAGAATCTTCGAAGTAACTGCTATGGCAGTTTTCCCCAGTGAATCTCTGTGCGTCGGGATGACGACAGAATTCCTTGTGTAGTTCTGAGGATTCATTTACCAGGTAATACCGACCTTTATGCATTATTACGCTTTTCGGTGGCAGAACATGTAAAGGATTACCTAGGGTGAACAGCAGCTCACTGATCCGCCATTTCAGAACTTATATATATTTGTGCTCGAGGTAGCCATCCAAGACTGTTAGTCTTATATTGTCCAGAAATCCAGTGACGAAGATATATTGTGGGAGCCGCAGATTGGCGGAACTTCTATCTACAATAAGTATTACTGCAGGGTTGATGATAACCTATTTAACAGAAGTACACGGCCGACGTTAGGACGAGGCCTGTGCTTCCGGCTATTATACTACAGCCTGTTATGTGCAATTGGCAGGGAGTGCCAAGTTGCACCTGTGTGTCAAGGTAACTAAGGCATCTGACGCGTTTAGTCAGAGACGCCAAGGGCGACGCTACGAACTGTCATTACTGAAGAACTTTGCTATTGACCATGCACGTCTATTCTGATGTTTACCTTTTTGAATGCCAAATGTATACCTATCGATGTCAGGTCAGCATGACCTTGTTACACTGACTGTTCCTGTTGATACTATGTGTGTTCCCGTCAATAAATGTCTTGAAACATGCCTGCAGTGTCAAAGCATCCTTGATTACTGCATGTGAGAGTATGGGTTGCAGGATCTACATCTATACGAGCCTAAACACATTCGCGTCTTCATTCGCACCCACACTCAATTCATCATACGCTCGCACTACACATCTAACAACATGTATACTGTCTTGGGCCAGTGATCACCTCAACAAGAGAAAAAAAGACAGTTACATTTCTGGTGGACCAGTTACGTGGGCTCTTATGATACATTTCTTGTCGCCAATGTGGCCTAGAAACTTACATTTCTGATGGACCAGACCTGTGGGTTTAAAAAGAACAGAGCGAGCATTTGACATTATTGTTGACATTTATGGATCCAGAAATTTACATTCCTGGTTGGCTGTTACATGTATGATGTCTCCAGTTTTGTCGAGAAAGTTACAAGAAGGACAAGTACACATTACACTTCTGATCTGTGGGTCTAAGCTACACACGGGACAGCCGTAACACACAACGCTAATTCTACACTTGCAAGTTTTGGCTACAACAGGACAGATATAGGTCATCAACGGTTGACACAAATAAACAGTACGAGCATTTATATTATAATGCTACATAAAGCATAACAAGACAAGTACTGAAGTGAACTACTAGGCATTTGCTACGTGGACCATAACTGCATAGAAGGCGGGTTCCTATTGTAAACAGTACTGCGGGTTGTGACACGTTTCATTCAACAACAGACTTTTCTAGGTCAGAGCATTCAAGCTACATTGTTGGAGGTCAAGTGTCTGTAAACAGTACGTGAAATTGTAAACATTCAATGTGCAAGCCCTAATTTGAGAAGGTCATAGTAACTTTGGTTCGTGAATACCACTTTATGTTACAGTGGATTTGACGTTCAGTGCGCGTTTGACATTTCGTTTCTGTGTTCGCAAGGAGCAAGAAATTTATTTTAGTTTCAGCTGTGACTGAACTTGTTCTGCAACACATTGAAATTGATTGCTATATGTTTATGTCACTTCTACTGTTTTTGGTGTATTTTTCTGCGGGTTTTTTTTCGGTTGGTGGGTCTTACGGTAAATGTGCCACTTGATCGAGGCTTACTGTAAGCGGTCTGTAGGTGCAAATTTTCTTAATTTGGAAATTTGCTAGTGACAATTGGTCGCTATTGATGTTAGCTGTGATGTAATTGTACTTAACGTTGTTTTTGTAATATTTTGTCTGTTTTTTCAGTTTTGATTGTCGATTTGTTTTGTTTGTATTCTGTAGGTCTCTCCTTTCTTGTGTATTTCTCTACACATTTTTGGTTAAAACAGTGTTGCCATTTGCATTGTTTTGTATTTTTGTCTTTGTATTTTTTTTTGGTTGTACTACATTACTGTCATGCACAGTCTACATACACATACTTGGTCATGTTTTGATATTATTGATAAGGTAGACTCTTCATATAGAGTTTCTTAATAAAATATTATATAAGATATTTATACAAGTTCTTTGATAAAAGACTTGTTATCTACAAAGATTAAGACTAAGACAGTAAAATAAAAAGAAGTGAGTATACAAGTCTATCATTTCAGACTTGTCTCCCATTGAAGTGGGATAAGGTAATTTATTTAATTTTTTCAGGTTTCTGATCTCATTAGACAGAATGTCTACATTGGATTTCTTCATCCAGCAAGGGTTGACCTTTAGTAAGTCTGGTAAAGAATTGGAAGAATATTCATCTGCTCAATTCGCCATTGCATTAAAGTCAGAAGAAAAGAAACAAAAAGAGGAAATTAAATTGAAAGCAGAAGCTGAACTAAAGAAGCTAGAAGCTGAGAATAGAAGATTAGAACTTGAAGAAAGAAGGTATCAAAGAGAGGCTGAGGAGAGAAAAGCTCAAGCTGCTGCTGAGGAGAGGAAAGCTCAAGCTGCAGCTGATGAAAGAAAATTCCAGATGGAAATGGAAGACAAAAAAATTCAAGTTCAAGCTGCTGCAGAGGAAAAAAAACTTCAAGCTGCTGCAGAGGAAAAAAAACTTCAAGCTGCTGCTGAGGCTGAAATTAGAAAAATGGAACATGAGGAAAGAAAACAGAAGATGGAACTTGATGAAAAACTCGCAATTTTGGAGTTAGAGAAATTGAAATTGGCGAGTACGGGTGCTCAGCAAACAACTTCGAGTACGACAAAGGAGTTTGTTAGTAGGATTAAATTGCCTCATTTCAATCCTTTAAAGGATGACGTAGCAGATTATCTAGATAGATTCCAATTTTTGTGCGATACGCATAACATAAAAAAGGAAAAAATATGTTGAACAACTGATGCCATTTTTTACAGGTGACACAGTGACTACTCTTATGACAATAGACGAACATGAGAGGACTAATTATGATGTTGTCAGGGCAGCATTACTAAAGAAATACCAATTAAAACAAGAAGACTATCGTCTTCGTTTTAGGACAATGTTGCCAGAAAATGGAGTAGATTTCTCTGATTTTGTTACAAAGATACGTCGTACATTTACACGATGGGTTGAGTTGTCTCAGATTAAGAAAACATATGAAGGTCTAATGGACTTATTATTGCGAGATAAGGTTTTGTCATCTGTTAATGATTCTTTTCTTGCATTCCTTCATGAGCGTAAGCCTAAAAACTTAAAAGAAATGGAGGAATACTGTTGTCAGTATGCCACAGCACATCCCCATGCTACAGTTAGCAATTCTAAAGTGAAAGAAGGGTTGCCAGCTGCTTCGGCAACACCATATGGCCCTAATTTCAGAAAAAAAATTTCAGGGTGCTCAACAAAATTGGAATAGGGGAAGTAATCAAAATTACACTCAGAAGCGGAGTAATCCAACACATGATGGTTCTTCGTCTATGCAGTGGAGACAAGATGGTAGTTCTCGTAATTTTAGTGGTAATAATTTGAGACACTTTCGTAAAGGCTATCCAAATAATAACTATTCAAATTTTCGAGGTAATCATTCTCGACGTCAAGATTATGACGATGGTGAATTTAGAAACCGGGATTCAAACCGGAATGATGAGTACAATAGACAATATGATCACAATTACAGGGGAAATGATAGTCGAAATAATTACAGGGGAAATGATAGTCAAAATAATTACAGGGGGAAATGATAATCGAGGTAGACCTAGGTTTAACAAAAAAAAGACCTTACCAACAGGCAAACTCTGCGCAACAAGAGTTTGATGGAGTCTGTAATACAGTAAATGATAGTGGTAACTCTAGGGCTATCACTGGTTGTGCTTTCGATTTTGGGAGAGCAACTGAATGCCCCCAATGCTTAACATTGTTTGACTCATCAACTGTATCTACGCTAAGTTGTGGTCACCCTCTTCCTGCTCTACCTGCTACAGTTGCGCATGATGGGAGAGGATCTCTCATCTTACATAAAGGTCTAATAAATGATAGGCTAGTCTCAGTACTTTTCGATTCGGGATGTACTACCGTCGGGGTTAAGGAGTCTCTGATAGATCCTTGCTGTGCCACTGGAAAAACAATCAAATGTGTTACATTTGGTGGTACTATGGAAAGCTATCCTACTGCTATTATTAGGATTGACACTCCTTTCTTCACAGGAGATGTCCATGCATGTCTTCTTCCTAATCCTATTGCGGATCTTATAATCGGTCGTATTCATGGGGTTAAGGAATGCACCCCGCAACAAATTTCTAGTTGGGAAGAAAAAAACATTCAAACGGTCAATGCAGTGGTGACAAGAGCTCAAGCTCTTAATCCCCCAACTTCATCTGATAATAGTAATGAAGTTGATAGCCAAGACGAGCACTTGGTGATTTCCCATGACTCGTTTGTTAAACGTCAAGAAGAGGATCCATCTTTGAAGAAATACTTCCTTCTTGCAAAGAAAGGGGATCCCAATCAAAATACGAATCACAAATCGTATATCACTATGAAGAATGGTATATTGGTACGAATGGTACAACACTCGGACAAGTCTATGCACTCGCAAATTCTTGTGCCTAAGTGTATGAGAGCCTTAATTCTTCGGCATGCACACGATTCTCAGTGTGCGGGACACATGGGTTTTTCCAGAACTAAAACTAGAGTCCTTGCGTCATTCTTTTGGCCATTCGTGAATAAAAGACATCCGAATTTATTGCGATCTTGCAAAATTTGTCAAGAGGTCAAGTCTAGGGGTCCGAGACATGCTGCTCCTATTCAGGCTGCAGATATTCCGATTCGGCCGTTTCAGAAAATGGCTATAGACATCATTGGTCCGTTCAAAATTAAGTCAGCCAGAGGACACCAATTTATCCTCACTTGCGTGGACATGTGCACGCGTTGGCCAGAGGCTATTCCTCTGAAGAGCATATCAACTGTCGATATCGCTGATGCTCTTTGGCTCGTATTTTCTCGTCTGGGATTCCCCGGAGAAATACTGTCGGATCACGGCACTCAGTTAATTTCGGACGTTATGTCTCAGGTAATGGCTACGCTAGACATTAAAAGGTCTCTCAGTAGTATTTATCATCCAATGTCCAATGGATTGGTAGAACGTCTTAACAGGACACTAAAGAACTTACTTGGCAAGATAACGGAGGATCATCCTGAAGATTGGGACAGGGTTTTACCTGCAGTCCTCTTTGCCTATAGAGAGGTTCCCAACGAGCTTACAGGGTTTTCTCCTTTCGAACTTGTCTTTGGCGCGCAACCGCGCGGGCCAATGTCCTTGTTACACGATTTGATAACTTCCGATAATATTGACGATGATACACAATCGTCATATGAATATGTTATAGCTCTTAGAGAAAAGATTATCGAATCGTGCAGGTTAGCAACTTCATCTTCCGAATTTGCGAAAGAAAAAGCTAGGCGATTTGCTAATAAGAAAAGACGCCTACGTCAACTTTGTCCTGGAGACAAAGCATATGTCTTACTGCCCTCAAGAGAGAATAGACTTCTCATTTCTTGGAAGGGTCCATACACTATAGTCTCGAAAATTTCTGATGTCGACTATATTGTCGATGTGGATGGAAGGCATAAAACCTTCCATATAAATATGCTAACAGAGTTTATTGAACGTCCAGACTATTTACAGCCTATTTTCCAGGCGACGGACGACTCTCCAGTTCAACATGGTCACATCTCATCCCTGTCTGTTATACAGGATGAGGAAACTATTTTTTCTGACGTGAACTTACCTCTTCCTACGATTCCACTTACTTCAACGGAATCGTGGAGAGACGTTACAGTCTCTTCCAACTTGTCTTTTGAGGAACAACGTCAAGTATCCTCTACGTTACAATCATATCAGGATGTCCTTACCGACATTCCTGGACACACAGATGTCATAGAACATGACATCATACTTACTGATCGTAATCCGATCAGAGTAAGACCATACCCAATACCTATTCATTTTCAAGCACAAGTCGAGAAAGAATTGGATGAAATGATTCAACTACAAATAATTGAACCATCCACTTCAGCTTATTCTTCGTCGATAGTTATTGTTCGAAAGAAAGACAATAACATACGTCTTTGCGTTGATTATCGCAAATTAAATCAAGTTACGAAGTTCGATGCTGAACCTATGCCGTTATTAGATGATCTACTTATTAGACTTTCTAAAGCTAAATTCTTTACTAAACTAGACTTGTCGAAAGGTTATTGGCAAGTCCCACTGACGGAACACGCCAAACCTCTCACTGCTTTTTCGACACCTAGGGGTCTGTTTCAATGGAATTTTATGCCTTTCGGGCTTATGAACGCCCCAGCGACTTTCGTGCGCATGATGCGACGAATTCTATCAGATCGTGCAGATGTCATTGCATATTTAGACGACATCTGTCTTTTCAGCGATACTTGGGAAGAACACTATGTGGGTCTGAAGGAATTGCTATCTACTCTACGTGAGCATAGTTTGACTGCTAAACCCTCTAAAGCTTTTGTTGGGTTTAGTGAAATTTCCTTCCTAGGTCATCGAGTTGGTCATGGTCTGTTGAAGACAGAGGACCAAAACATTTCAAAGATATTAAATATCTCGGTTCCGAAGACAAAAAAGCAAGTGCGTAGTCTCTTGGGATTGATACAATTCTATGGAAGATTCATTGAGAATCTGTCCTCCATTATGGCACCACTTTCAACGTTATTGAAAAAAGGTTCTCCTAATATGGTGCGTTGGTCCCAAGAATGCCAAACTTCATTGGATCAGGTTAAGAATTTGTTCTCATCTCATCCTATCTTAAGACTACCGACGATTGATAAGACTTTTGTCCTTCGTAGTGATGCCTCTTCCACTGGCATTGGAGCGGCACTAATGCAGGAATATTCAGGAACTCTGCATCCTGTAATGTATATTTCTAGGAAGCTGAATGCGGCAGAAAGGAATTACTCGGTTTTGGACCGTGAATTGTTGGCTATGGTTTGGTCCATTCTTAAGCTACAAAGGTTCCTTCTGGGCGCGCATTTCTTTATGGAAACCGACCAAAAAGCTCTTACGGCTATGCAAAGTAAGGATTTGAAGAGCTCGAGATCTACTCGTTATGCTATTGCTCTTCAGCCTTTCCATTTCACGGTGCGAGCTATCCGTGGTTCGGATAATGTGATGGCGGACATATTGTCTAGATGCCCACATGATTCCAGTTAAATCTTGTGTCCTAGTTTTTCCTGATATATTTTCAGACTTAGGTCTGTCCTTAATATCATAATATGTTGTAATACAAATGTATTTGGATGATGTTTAGATAATTTAACAAATTTCATTTTGTCCATCCATCAGTGATATGTTGCTAAAATAGCATTGACATTTGTATATTGCTATGATTATATTATTTAGTAATGTTTGATATATGATTGGTATTGCCAGCAACTTAGGTTTCTTGAATGGTATCCCTTAGTTTGTTTGGCTTAAAGGAAATATTTTCTCCTATGTTGGGAGATGATTTGTACCCTCTTCTATTGTACCTGATATTAGGTTCATTGTTTGCATGAGCACAGAAGTGATACTGGTGCTATCTTGCTCATGAACATATTAAAAAAAAAAAATTGCATTTTTTTTTTTTTTACAGGGGGGTGGTAGTAATGTTGCTGTCATTTTCGACGGAGTCATCTGTCAAGTTATTTGCTTATGTTTGTATCATAAGTATAATTGTGTCTTTACCTGCGATGTCAGGTTGATTAGGGGTTGTCTTCCCTTGTTTATTCATTCATTGTGTTTGACCTTTAGGGTCAGAGGTTGACAGTTCGGCGTAGGCCTATGGGAAGGTTTTTTAAGCGGGAGTGAGATATACTTCCGGGAAGCCGGGAGGTCCTGTTTTTTTTCTGAAGGGACCAAGAGTCCATTGTTTTTCGGGGAGAATCTTCGAAGTAACTGCTATGGCAGTTTTCCCCAGTGAATCTCTGTGCGTCGGGATGACGACAGAATTCCTTGTGTAGTTCTGAGGATTCATTTACCAGGTAATACCGACCTTTATGCATTATTACGCTTTTCGGTGGCAGAACATGTAAAGGATTACCTAGGGTGAACAGCAGCTCACTGATCCGCCATTTCAGAACTTATATATATTTGTGCTCGAGGTAGCCATCCAAGACTGTTAGTCTTATATTGTCCAGAAATCCAGTGACGAAGATATATTGTGGGAGCCGCAGATTGGCGGAACTTCTATCTACAATAAGTATTACTGCAGGGTTGATGATAACCTATTTAACAGAAGTACACGGCCGACGTTAGGACGAGGCCTGTGCTTCCGGCTATTATACTACAGCCTGTTATGTGCAATTGGCAGGGAGTGCCAAGTTGCACCTGTGTGTCAAGGTAACTAAGGCATCTGACGCGTTTAGTCAGAGACGCCAAGGGCGACGCTACGAACTGTCATTATTGAAGAACTTTGCTATTGACCATGCACGTCTATTCTGATGTTTACCTTTTTGAATGCCAAATGTATACCTATCGATGTCAGGTCAGCATGACCTTGTTACACTGACTGTTCCTGTTGATACTATGTGTGTTCCCGTCAATAAATGTCTTGAAACATGCCTGCAGTGTCAAAGCATCCTTGATTACTGCATGTGAGAGTATGGGTTGCAGGATCTACATCTATACGAGCCTAAACACATTCGCGTCTTCATTCGCACCCACACTCAATTCATCATACGCTCGCACTACACATCTAACAACATGTATACTGTCTTGGGCCAGTGATCACCTCAACAAGAGAAAAAAAAGACAGTTACATTTCTGGTGGACCAGTTACGTGGGCTCTTATGATACATTTCTTGTCGCCAATGTGGCCTAGAAACTTACATTTCTGATGGACCAGACCTGTGGGTTTAAAAAGAACAGAGCGAGCATTTGACATTATTGTTGACATTTATGGATCCAGAAATTTACATTCCTGGTTGGCTGTTACATGTATGATGTCTCCAGTTTTGTCGAGAAAGTTACAAGAAGGACAAGTACACATTACACTTCTGATCTGTGGGTCTAAGCTACACACGGGACAGCCGTAACACACAACGCTAATTCTACACTTGCAAGTTTTGGCTACAACAGGACAGATATAGGTCATCAACGGTTGACACAAATAAACAGTACGAGCATTTATATTATAATGCTACATAAAGCATAACAAGACAAGTACTGAAGTGAACTACTAGGCATTTGCTACGTGGACCATAACTGCATAGAAGGCGGGTTCCTATTGTAAACAGTACTGCGGGTTTGTACACGTTTCATTCAACAACAGACTTTTCTAGGTCAGAGCATTCAAGCTACATTGTTGGAGGTCAAGTGTCTGTAAACAGTACGTGAAATTGTAAACATTCAATGTGCAAGCCCTAATTTGAGAAGGTCATAGTAACTTTGGTTCGTGAATACCACTTTATGTTACAGTGGATTTGACGTTCAGTGCGCGTTTGACATTTCGTTTCTGTGTTCGCAAGGAGCAAGAAATTTATTTTAGTTTCAGCTGTGACTGAACTTGTTCTGCAACACATTGAAATTGATTGCTATATGTTTATGTCACTTCTACTGTTTTTGGTGTATTTTTCTGCGGGTTTTTCGGTTGGTGGGTCTTACGGTAAATGTGCCACTTGATCGAGGCTTACTGTAAGCGGTCTGTAGGTGCAAATTTTCTTAATTTGGAAATTTGCTAGTGACAATTGGTCGCTATTGATGTTAGCTGTGATGTAATTGTACTTAACGTTGTTTTTGTAATATTTTGTCTGTTTTTCAGTTTTGATTGTCGATTTGTTTTGTTTGTATTCTGTAGGTCTCTCCTTTCTTGTGTATTTCTCTACACATTTTTGGTTAAAACAGTGTTGCCATTTGCATTGTTTTGTATTTTTGTCTTTGTATTTTTTTTTTGGTTGTACTACATTACTGTCATGCACAGTCTACATACACATACTTGGTCATGTTTTGATATTATTGATAAGGTAGACTCTTCATATAGAGTTTCTTAATAAAATATTATATAAGATATTTATACAAGTTCTTTGATAAAAGACTTGTTATCTACAAAGATTAAGACTAAGACAGTAAAATAAAAAGAAGTGAGTATACAAGTCTATCATTTCAGACTTGTCTCCCATTGAAGTGGGATAAGGTAATTTATTTAATTTTTTCAGGTTTCTGATCTCATTAGACAGAATGTCTACATTGGATTTCTTCATCCAGCAAGGGTTGACCCTTAGTAAGTCTGGTAAAGAATTGGAAGAATATTCATCTGCTCAATTCGCCATTGCATTAAAGTCAGAAGAAAAGAAACAAAAAGAGGAAATTAAATTGAAAGCAGAAGCTGAACTAAAGAAGCTAGAAGCTGAGAATAGAAGATTAGAACTTGAAGAAAGAAGGTATCAAAGAGAGGCTGAGGAGAGAAAAGCTCAAGCTGCTGCTGAGGAGAGGAAAGCTCAAGCTGCAGCTGATGAAAGAAAATTCCAGATGGAAATGGAAGACAAAAAAATTCAAGTTCAAGCTGCTGCAGAGGAAAAAAAACTTCAAGCTGCTGCAGAGGAAAAAAAACTTCAAGCTGCTGCTGAGGCTGAAATTAGAAAAATGGAACATGAGGAAAGAAAACAGAAGATGGAACTTGATGAAAAACTCGCAATTTTGGAGTTAGAGAAATTGAAATTGGCGAGTACGGGTGCTCAGCAAACAACTTCGAGTACGACAAAGGAGTTTGTTAGTAGGATTAAATTGCCTCATTTCAATCCTTTAAAGGATGACGTAGCAGATTATCTAGATAGATTCCAATTTTTGTGCGATACGCATAACATAAAAAAGGAAAAATATGTTGAACAACTGATGCCATTTTTTACAGGTGACACAGTGACTACTCTTATGACAATAGACGAACATGAGAGGACTAATTATGATGTTGTCAGGGCAGCATTGCTAAAAAAATACCAATTAAAACAAGAAGACTATCGTCTTCGTTTTAGGACAATGTTGCCAGAAAATGGAGTAGATTTCTCTGATTTTGTTACAAAGATACGTCGTACATTTACACGATGGGTTGAGTTGTCTCAGATTGAGAAAACATATGAAGGTCTAATGGACTTATTATTGCGAGATAAGGTTTTGTCATCTGTTAATGATTCTTTTCTTGCATTCCTTCATGAGCATAAGCCTAAAAACTTAAAAGAAATGGAGGAATACTGTTGTCAGTATGCCACAGCACATCCCCATGCTACAGTTAGCAATTCTAAAGTGAAAGAAGGGTTGCCAGCTGCTTCGGCAACACCATATGGCCCTAATTTCAGAAAAAAATTTCAGGGTGCTCAACAAAATTGGAATAGGGGAAGTAATCAAAATTACACTCAGAAGCGGAGTAATCCAACACATGATGGTTCTTCGTCTATGCAGTGGAGACAAGATGGTAGTTCTCGTAATTTTAGTGGTAATAATTTGAGACACTTTCGTAAAGGCTATCCAAATAATAACTATTCAAATTTTCGAGGTAATCATTCTCGACGTCAAGATTATGACGATGGTGAATTTAGAAACCGGGATTCAAACCGGAATGATGAGTACAATAGACAATATGATCACAATTACAGGGGAAATGATAGTCGAAATAATTACAGGGGAAATGATAATCGAGGTAGACCTAGGTTTAACAAAAAAAGACCTTACCAACAGGCAAACTCTGCGCAACAAGAGTTTGATGGAGCCTGTAATACAGTAAATGATAGTGGTAACTCTAGGGCTATCACTGGTTGTGCTTTCGATTTTGGGAGAGCAACTGAATGCCCCCAATGCTTAACATTGTTTGACTCATCAACTGTATCTACGCTAAGTTGTGGTCACCCTCTTCCTGCTCTACCTGCTACAGTTGCGCATGATGGGAGAGGATCTCTCATCTTACATAAAGGTCTAATAAATGATAGGCTAGTCTCAGTACTTTTCGATTCGGGATGTACTACCGTCGGGGTTAAGGAGTCTCTGATAGATCCTTGCTGTGCCACTGGAAAAACAATCAAATGTGTTACATTTGGTGGTACTATGGAAAGCTATCCTACTGCTATTATTAGGATTGACACTCCTTTCTTCACAGGAGATGTCCATGCATGTCTTCTTCCTAATCCTATTGCGGATCTTATAATCGGTCGTATTCATGGGGTTAAGGAATGCACCCCGCAACAAATTTCTAGTTGGGAAGAAAAAAAACATTCAAACGGTCAATGCAGTGGTGACAAGAGCTCAAGCTCTTAATCCCCCAACTTCATCTGATAATAGTAATGAAGTTGATAGCCAAGACGAGCACTTGGTGATTTCCCATGACTCGTTTGTTAAACGTCAAGAAGAGGATCCTTCTTTGAAGAAATACTTCCTTCTTGCAAAGAAAGGGGATCCCAATCAAAATACGAATCACAAATCGTATATCACTATGAAGAATGGTATATTGGTACGAATGGTACAACACTCGGACAAGTCTATGCACTCGCAAATTCTTGTGCCTAAGTGTATGAGAGCCTTAATTCTTCGGCATGCACACGATTCTCAGTGTGCGGGACACATGGGTTTTTCCAGAACTAAAACTAGAGTCCTTGCGTCATTCTTTTGCCATTCGTGAATAAAGACATCCGAATTTATTGCCGATCTTGCAAAATTTGTCAAGAGGTCAAGTCTAGGGGTCCGAGACATGCTGCTCCTATTCAGGCTGCAGATATTCCGATTCGGCCGTTTCAGAAAATGGCTATAGACATCATTGGTCCGTTCAAAATTAAGTCAGCCAGAGGACACCAATTTATCCTCACTTGCGTGGACATGTGCACGCGTTGGCCAGAGGCTATTCCTCTGAAGAGCATATCAACTGTCGATATCGCTGATGCTCTTTGGCTCGTATTTTCTCGTCTGGGATTCCCCGGAGAAATACTGTCGGATCACGGCACTCAGTTAATTTCGGACGTTATGTCTCAGGTAATGGCTACGCTAGACATTAAAAGGTCTCTCAGTAGTATTTATCATCCAATGTCCAATGGATTGGTAGAACGTCTTAACAGGACACTAAAGAACTTACTTGGCAAGATAACGGAGGATCATCCTGAAGATTGGGACAGGGTTTTACCTGCAGTCCTCTTTGCCTATAGAGAGGTTCCCAACGAGCATACAGGGTTTTCTCCTTTCGAACTTGTCTTTGGCGCGCAACCGCGCGGGCCAATGTCCTTGTTACACGATTTGATAACTTCCGATAATATTGACGATGATACACAATCGTCATATGAATATGTTATAGCTCTTAGAGAAAAGATTATCGAATCGTGCAGGTTAGCAACTTCATCTTCCGAATTTGCGAAAGAAAAAGCTAGGCGATTTGCTAATAAGAAAAGACGCCTACGTCAACTTTGTCCTGGAGACAAAGCATATGTCTTACTGCCCTCAAGAGAGAATAGACTTCTCATTTCTTGGAAGGGTCCATACACTATAGTCTCGAAAATTTCTGATGTCGACTATATTGTCGATGTGGATGGAAGGCATAAAACCTTCCATATAAATATGCTAACAGAGTTTATTGAACGTCCAGACTATTTACAGCCCTATTTTCCAGGCGACGGACGACTCTCCAGTTCAACATGGTCACATCTCATCCCTGTCTGTTATACAGGATGAGGAAACTATTTTTTCTGACGTGAACTTACCTCTTCCTACGATTCCACTTACTTCAACGGAATCGTGGAGAGACGTTACAGTCTCTTCCAACTTGTCTTTTGAGGAACAACGTCAAGTATCCTCTACGTTACAATCATATCAGGATGTCCTTACCGACATTCCTGGACACACAGATGTCATAGAACATGACATCATACTTACTGATCGTAATCCGATCAGAGTAAGACCATACCCAATACCTATTCATTTTCAAGCACAAGTCGAGAAAGAATTGGATGAAATGATTCAACTACAAATAATTGAACCATCCACTTCAGCTTATTCTTCGTCGATAGTTATTGTTCGAAAGAAAGACAATAACATACGTCTTTGCGTTGATTATCGCAAATTAAATCAAGTTACGAAGTTCGATGCTGAACCTATGCCGTTATTAGATGATCTACTTATTAGACTTTCTAAAGCTAAATTCTTTACTAAACTAGACTTGTCGAAAGGTTATTGGCAAGTCCCACTGACGGAACACGCGAAACCTCTCACTGCTTTTTCGACACCTAGGGGTCTGTTTCAATGGAATTTTATGCCTTTCGGGCTTATGAACGCCCCAGCGACTTTCGTGCGCATGATGCGACGAATTCTATCAGATCGTGCAGATGTCATTGCATATTTAGACGACATCTGTCTTTTCAGCGATACTTGGGAAGAACACTATGTGGGTCTGAAGGAATTGCTATCTACTCTACGTGAGCATAGTTTGACTGCTAAACCCTCTAAAGCTTTTGTTGGGTTTAGTGAAATTTCCTTCCTAGGTCATCGAGTTGGTCATGGTCTGTTGAAGACAGAGGACCAAAACATTTCAAAGATATTAAATATCTCGGTTCCGAAGACAAAAAAGCAAGTGCGTAGTCTCTTGGGATTGATACAATTCTATGGAAGATTCATTGAGAATCTGTCCTCCATTATGGCACCACTTTCAACGTTATTGAAAAAAGGTTCTCCTAATATGGTGCGTTGGTCCCAAGAATGCCAATCTTCATTGGATCAGGTTAAGAATTTGTTCTCATCTCATCCTATCTTAAGACTACCGACGATTGATAAGACTTTTGTCCTTCGTAGTGATGCCTCTTCCACTGGCATTGGAGCGGCACTAATGCAGGAATATTCAGGAACTCTGCATCCTGTAATGTATATTTCTAGGAAGCTGAATGCGGCAGAAAGGAATTACTCGGTTTTGGACCGTGAATTGTTGGCTATGGTTTGGTCCATTCTTAAGCTACAAAGGTTCCTTCTGGGCGCGCATTTCTTTATGGAAACCGACCAAAAAGCTCTTACGGCTATGCAAAGTAAGGATTTGAAGAGCTCGAGATCTACTCGTTATGCTATTGCTCTTCAGCCTTTCCATTTCACGGTGCGAGCTATCCGTGGTTCGGATAATGTGATGGCGGACATATTGTCTAGATGCCCACATGATTCCAGTTAAATCTTGTGTCCTAGTTTTTCCTGATATATTTTCAGACTTAGGTCTGTCCTTAATATCATAATATGTTGTAATACAAATGTATTTGGATGATGTTTAGATAATTTAACAAATTTCATTTTGTCCATCCATCAGTGATATGTTGCTAAAATAGCATTGACATTTGTATATTGCTATGATTATATTATTTAGTAAGTATTTGATATATGATTGGTATTGCCAGCAACTTAGGTTTCTTGAATGGTATCCCTTAGTTTGTTTGGCTTAAAGGAAATATTTTCTCCTATGTTGGGAGATGATTTGTACCCTCTTCTATTGTACCTGATATTAGGTTCATTGTTTGCATGAGCACAGAAGTGATACTGGTGCTATCTTGCTCATGAACATATTAAAAAAAAAAAAAAAATTGCATTTTTTTTTTTTTACAGGGGGGTGGTAGTAATGTTGCTGTCATTTTCGACGGAGTCATCTGTCAAGTTATTTGCTTATGTTTGTATCATAAGTATAATTGTGTCTTTACCTGCGATGTCAGGTTGATTAGGGGTTGTCTTCCCTTGTTTATTCATTCATTGTGTTTGACCTGTAGGGTCAGAGGTTGACAGTTCGGCGTAGGCCTATGGGAAGGTTTTTTAAGCGGGAGTGAGATATACTTCCGGGAAGCCGGGAGGTCCTGTTTTTCTGAAGGGACCAAGAGTCCATTGTTTTTCGGGGAGAATCTTCGAAGTAACTGCTATGGCAGTTTTCCCCAGTGAATCTCTGTGCGTCGGGATGACGACAGAATTCCTTGTGTAGTTCTGAGGATTCATTTACCAGGTAATACCGACCTTTATGCATTATTACGCTTTTCGGTGGCAGAACATGTAAAGGATTACCTAGGGTGAACAGCAGCTCACTGATCCGCCATTTCAGAACTTATATATTTGTGCTCGAGGTAGCCATCCAAGACTGTTAGTCTTATATTGTCCAGAAATCCAGTGACGAAGATATATTGTGGGAGCCGCAGATTGGCGGAACTTCTATCTACAATAAGTATTACTGCAGGGTTGATGATAACCTATTTAACAGAAGTACACGGCCGACGTTAGGACGAGGCCTGTGCTTCCGGCTATTATACTACAGCCTGTTATGTGCAATTGGCAGGGAGTGCCAAGTTGCACCTGTGTGTCAAGGTAACTAAGGCATCTGACGCGTTTAGTCAGAGACGCCAAGGGCGACGCTACGAACTGTCATTATTGAAGAACTTTGCTATTGACCATGCACGTCTATTCTGATGTTTACCTTTTTGAATGCCAAATGTATACCTATCGATGTCAGGTCAGCATGACCTTGTTACACTGACTGTTCCTGTTGATATTATGTGTGTTCCCGTCAATAAATGTCTTGAAACATGCCTGCAGTGTCAAAGCATCCTTGATTACTGCATGTGAGAGTATGGGTTGCAGGATCTACATCTATACGAGCCTAAACACATTCGCGTCTTCATACGCACCCACACTCAATTCATCATACGCTCGCACTACACATCTAACAACACACGTTAATTTGTGAGGTCTGTCAGAAGTAGTGGGCATGGCCATTTTATGTAATGAAATATGCACTTAAAAAAAAACTAAAAATTAATTACTTAACACAGTACTCGTTGTGTCTTTCAGGGCAAAAGTCCAAAATGGGTGGCTATACTTTAAGAAAATAGCATTTTGGGGTTGTTAAAATTAGAAAACAGCTCTAGAAAGGATCAAGAGATATGAAAACTAGTGTATTGTTGATCAGGCCAAAAGGGTCTAGCCGGAAGTACGATGTATCAGCTCTTGGGACTTAAAAAAGTTAAATTCTTCATTCAAATCATTTACCATTATAGTTAAAAATTAAGGGAATAAAACTGATCCTTGAGGAATGCCATTCTGTTCTTCATACAATTCTGACCTGTCGTTAATTTGTAAAGTGAAATATCTATCTTGTAGAAAGTTCTCTAAGTATGTATATATTGCACCGGTAATTCCTATATTTTTGATTTCAAAGAGAGCACCTTCCCTCCAGCATTCATCATAGGCCCTAGCTATATCTAGGAGTATTGCAACGATTTTTTTTCTTTCTTTTGAAATCCTAATTTGATTTGATGTTCCATGTTGATTACTTGATCCAGTGTGTATCAATCCCTCCTAAATCCTGATTGAGTCTGGCTGTATATTTTACTTTTTTTCCAAATAAAACTTTATTCTGTTATTTACTATGGTTTCTAATATTCTACCTAGATGGGAAGTTAATGAAATTGGTCTGTACATGCATCGTGATCATCTTTTTCTGGTTTCTCAACCTGGGTTTGTGTTAAGGATAGTGCATGAGTCTTTTTTATTGGGGGGTGGGAAATTCAAAACAGTGGTAGCGATAAGGTTAAATTTAGCGCTATAGGTTTTAAAAAAAAAAAATTATTATCAAAGCGACAAAGCTGTTGTGTCGATATCCAATTGGCCAAAATGAAGGTCTATGTCTACTTTGCTTATTAAACTCTATCATACCTCATAATCAAGGTCCTGTTTTATTTGTGTTGTTTCTTTACATTTCTTCATCTTCATTCAGTTCTGGAGGATGGTTCCTTCTGGAGTATATATGGCGTATTTCTCAGACTTAATGAGCGAAAAATACAAAATGAGTTGCGTATCTTTCGTTTATCCGCCAACAAATGTAAACAGTCGAGCTGGCAAAATGGTTACAGCTCTTGCTTCTCAAGGTAGAGTTACCGACTTTAGAACCAGATAGCGACACTCTTACGTCTACCCAGCTGTAAATGATTAACCAGACTCTGCTCTTAAGCTAAAGCCACAGAAGAACAGAACTTGTCTGACAACACGACCTGGGAAGTTTAAAGTACTTTGAATGACCTCCCCTTACGGGAGCATTCATTGTATGTAAGGTAATTTTAATTCTCAAATATTGATAGTTTTTCACGTCGCCCAGCTCAACCGGGCACGTCCGAGGGGCCCCAGCCCCGAGTGGGCCCAGAAGTAAAGTTGTCAAAATAGATCCTTGCCTATACATATATCCTTGTAATTTCATGTTCCAGTGTTTAAATGTCATAAGCAGTTTACGATGACAAAGGTCTTCAGTAAGATTTTATGTCGTTTTACATGAGCGTAACCTTTTTTGAACTAGATACTTAGTCTTTTTTTTTAAATAAATTTCGGCTCCTTCTCTCAAGTCGGCGCCCAGCAGCAGGAGACAGTGTCGAGGTGAAATTCTCTGAAGACTTGGTACATACCCCCCAACCGTGAAATTCGTTACAACATCCGAGCTGCAAAAGTTACACAAGTAGTGGAAGTGGAGTCCAAGACTTAATTATTTAATCTGGCTATCATACAGAAGACAAGAATGAAACAGTAGGACTCTGTACTATTACTGACACATATAAGGAGTAAACAAATGATCCACATTTCTTGTGTGAAACACCTGTAATACCATACCCAATTATTGCCTTCTTGAAGTTGCGCCTTGTCGCCAGGGCTTAAAGACAATTTAGACAATTTTTTAAAAGATGAAGGTAACCGTAATTTCCATGCATTTGTGAAAAATGCTCGTAATCTTTGCACAATCGACCAAAACTGGCATGTTTACTCACCAAGAACAAACATTGACTTTTTTCCTGTTTTCTAAAAATGTTCGAATGCTTAGATTGATCCGAAAACTAGTTGCAAGAATTTTGCTAAAGGTATACACAAAATTGAAAAGCATGAAAAACGTGAAAGTCGTACTCAGTAACGGACAAAGAACTTTTCTTCAACAAGTATTGTTTGTTCAACGATAGAACAATCTTGACTGCTCTTCTAACTGTGAAAAGAAAGAGAGAGAGAGAGAGAGAGAGAGAGAGAGAGAGAGAGAGAGAGAGAGAGAGAGAGAGATAGAGAGAGAAAGAAAAGTTATTAGGACGGTTTTATGGCATATCATTAATAATTCTCTTTTTTTTTTTAAATGCACAGATTGATATCTCAAGGTCATCTCAAGCATCGAGGCTTAATTTCCCAAAGTGTAACTGAGGGCTATTGTTTGAAACTTACTAAGCTGTAGAGAACAAGAAGATATATTACTGAAACAACATTTATTGCAGGGTGATCGATATGCAACATATCTCAGGTCCTACACCGAATTCATTAGCTGAGATTCTATCACAGTTGGTGCATCACCTTTATGTCAGACAGTATCTCTTCAGAAACACCTAGTCTGGTAAACATAGAAATGAGAGTTTCTGCCAAATAGCCAAGCTATTTACTTTTGCGGAGAATCAGAGTTTTAAAAGCTCTAAGTTTGCGAGCTACTCATGTGAAATTTAAAAATAAGAGTGTGTTGACTAGATTGTATTAACATGCACACATAATAAAACGCCAGCTAGTGGTACCTTCAGGACAAAGGAACATGGTTTTGAGGATAGCGCATAATTCACCGCTGGCAGGCAATATAGGAATAGCCCGTACTCACAGTAGAGTCTCATCTTATTTCTATTGGCCAGGTTACAACAAGGATAGTAAACAATATTGTAGGTCTTATAGTATCTGTCAAAGGATGGCTCCAATGGGTCAGTGCATGAAGGTTCCACCGCAGGTAACAGACTGAGAAGATAGAATATTTAAAAAAGTGGCTTTTGAAATTACCAGAACTCTTACACTAAAGCCAGAAAGAGGCTATCGGTACCTACTGACTCTAGTAGATCTCTGCAGAAGATGGCCGGAGGCCGTACCTCTGAAAACTGTCGCATCTCAAGTAGAGGCAGAAGTTCTCATTTCTGTTTTTACCAGACTAGATTTTCCTGAGGAGATACTGTCTGACTGAGGTACACAGCTTATCTCAGAGGTGATGCACCACACTCTAAGATGCTAGGTATAAAAAAATCATTTACAAGTCCATTTCACCCCCAAAGCAACATTATAACTTCTATATGGTGCAAATCCACGTGGCGCGATGACCATTTTTAAAGATTTGTGAGCGGTTTTAGGTTTTCCTGCAGATATAAGAAACTCTTTTGAGTTCATAATCAGTTTGAGAGAAAGAATAGTAAAGTCGTGTAATTTGGCCAGAGAATCTCTGAGACTTACTGGTATCAACTTCATGCGATATGCAAATGCATGTAGGAAATTTAGAACTCTCAACCCTGACGATGAAGTGTTGTTTACTTTTACACTAAAAAAAACAAAAAGAATAAGTTACTTATCACCTGGCAAGGCCCATTTAGAATGGCAAGTGAAGAAACCACTGTCGACTGTGTTATTAACTTTAAAGGGAAAAACAAGATTGTTCATATTAACATGCTCAAGCTATATATCATGACAGACCTGAGTGTCTTGAGCCTGTAATGGATCAGATCACTAAAAAAGAGCAAAATCTATCATGTGTAGCTGTAGTGTCCGATGAGAGTACATAAGATGATGGTATTAGTTTCAAAATATCAGTTCCTATACTGCATCAATCAGAAACTTGGAATTATGTGAATATACTTACTTACTTAGTCGTTCCCCTTCTACCGTGAGGTGTAGAGGTTTTGAAGAGAGAGAGCGCCAGAGCATCCTAACGGCAGTATTCCTCCAAACCTGGTTCCATTCTAGTCCTCGGTCCTTCAAAGGGTGTCTAATGTTGTCCTCCCAGTGGACTCTGGGTCGTCCTGTGGGTCTGGATCCTTGGCTCTTTGTTTCCCATGCTTGTCGTGGTTGCCGATCTTCTCCCATTCTGCAGACATGGCCAAACCATCTTAGTTGGGACTGTTCTACTTGGGTCTGCAGGGGGTGGCATTTAGTCCTTGACGTATAGTCTGGTTGCGGACCATGTCTCTTCTTGTTACTTCAACCACCTTCCTCAGATACATCATTTCTGAGGTTTGGATTTGGCTTTTGTGGGTTGTGGTCATTGCCCATGACTCGTATCCATATGTCAAGACTGAGACATAGGTGGAGCGGTATACAGCCATCTTCGTATTCTTACTAACTTCTCTCTCTTGCTGAGGAATCCTCGGTTTATTGTCTGAAAAAGAATCCCACCTGCTGCTTTTCGAGTGGCCAACTCCTCTCTGATGCCTCCCTTTTGGTCTATAATAGCTCCGAGGTTATGTGATTATTTGTATCAAAATTCCTTCGATTTCACTTACTGCGTACTTAACCGTGTGTCTTGCCGTATTTCTGTCGTATCTTCCTCTGGCATCTCTCTTCTTATATCCTCCTGTTCTCTGTATATATATATATATATATATATATATATATATATATATATATATATATATATATATATAACATCAACCTAAAGAAGACAGAGGTCATGACGCTCAATGTGATCAACCCTGAGCCCATATCAGTAAGGAATCATCAACTGGAATAGACAGATGCCTTCACATACCTAGGATGCGTAGTAACACCAGATGGCGGAGCAAGCAAAGACATCAACAACAGAATGAACAAAGCAAGAACTGCCTTTTTTAGTCTAAACAACATCTGGAAGTCCTCACAGTACAGCACAAGCACAAAATTGGGATTATATCAGAGCTGTGTGCTTTCTGTGCTTCTCTATGGCGCGGAGAGCTGGAGAGTTACAGAGAAGGAAATGTCGAGATTGTCCTCTTTTCACACAACATGCCTAAGAAAAATTCACCGAATCTTTTGGCCGAATACCATCACCAACCAAGATCTGCTTACTTGGAGCAAGCAAGAGGAGATGCACACCATCATAGCTGGCAGATGCTGGAGCTGGGTTGGCCATGTCCTCAGAAGAGACCCCGATGCCATCACAAGAACAGCTATGCTTTGGACCCCTGAAGGAAAACGAAAGAGAGGCCGACCAAAAACAACTTGGCAGAGGACTGCGGAGGCTGAGATGCAAGGAATGAACCAGAGTTGGAGCACTGTACGAAGGATGGCCGCCGACCGAGCAAAGTGGAATCAATTTGTTGTTGCCCTACAAGACGCCACTAGGCAAAATGGCCACTGACTGCTTTGACGGTCGGCGGCTAAGGATCAAAGAAGAAGAGGGGGGAGGGGGGAAAGGCGGGATTAACCTACTAGATGTTATCTTAGGTTCTGCATGTATTTCTGCTCTTGTTGCAATTTGCTGTCTCGCTTGTTTATGTCCATCATCTTCACTAGGAATAATCTCTATTTTATCTGTTACTACCATCCTGTTGTCTCCTATCCTGTTAACATTATTCCACTCACTTTAGGTGTTGTTTCCGTCCTATGTGTATTGTGGGGTGTGTTATTCGGGCTCCTTGTATCTCTGTCTTCCCTCTCTCCCGCACCGGTGGGAGATGTGATCTCCTGTGTGACGACACGTCTGTACGTGTCGTTTTTATGTGATCTCTCACCCCTTCAGCCTTTCGGCAGTAAACTTATTGTCTTCATATTTCTTTATTATTCGCTTTTTATGTGGCATAAAACATGCCTTTTCATTCGTTATTTTCACTATTTTGCTCTATGCTGGACATAGCGTGATGAATTCTCTAACACGCCACTCCTCTATGGCAGTATTTGCTACGGGAGTAATGAGTATCTTATTGTTTCACTCGTCACTGTTACGAATCGCCAGGTTTGGTGACCATGCCAATGATAATATTTAATCGCCTAATCTGTCTGGCACCTGTGGAAACGGGGCGGTCAAACATTTGACCCCATTGGAAAGCTGTTGTTCATGTTGACACAAGCCGGTGTTATGATACGATGAAAGAAGACCACGCGGTCTTTCTAGACATCTGTCTGGCGGAGGCACGCAGATAAAGGTGATAAACAGAGGTGCACCGGAAGTCTTAGGTAACGATATGACATCACTGTGTAAGAGGCCACGCGTGCATATTAAATTTAATATCTTCAAATACGCGTGGGATGAGTAATGATAAACTTCCCTACCCAAACAGTGCTAGATAGATTGAATTGGTTCGCCAGAATCTACTATGATTTTATTGCAACTTTCGGCGGAAACACAGCGAGGGATTTGAAACTAAGGATTGTGATATATAATCTAACAAACTTGGAATCACAGCACACAGACAGACTGCTTCGCAGCGGCAACTAAACACCTCCTACAAGTTAGAGGAAAGAGGTTAGGACTTATCATTCCACAACTATAAGTACCAGATTGAGTATTGGGCAACTTTGGAATTTACAAGAAAACCAGCAATTTTAATTCAAGACTGGAAACTTGGGAATTTTTTTCACAAGGAGTCATAAGAGGAAATATAGATTTCCAGACCAAGTGTTTCACCCGTCATAAGAGGAATTTCTCAGACTTAAGTGATTCGAACAGCATCTAAATACAGGGCTGTGGGTCCATTCTAATCTGCGTTAGGGGAAGTGTGTATTCCCAACATTTTGGGGTAAGTGTAAACAATTTATTTATGTAAATTTTACAGGTTTCTTGCGAAGAAATGATATGAGGCTGGCAACCTCAACATATGAGAATAATATATGCATGAACCACTACTTCAAATGCTGGTGACTGTTTCTGACTAGTCGTGTAGAAATCCCGACAGCAGTACGGCCCCAGACTCCAAAGGGAGTAGTGACGAGTAATGAGTGATAATTACGTCACGTGTGCCTAAAGTGTATAGAATAATGTTGTGAGATTTATATACCTTTTTTAATTGTAATTCAGGCAAATCCTTATCCATGCACTTCAGACGCGATTTCCTAGTTGACACCCAGAAGGATATTGGTGAGTTTTTATCAAATTCCCTGAGTTACATTGTGTGCTCGGGAATTTAATTCTTTTGAGAAGTTAACATTCGTGGGTGCAGCGCGTGAAAATTCGCCTGTTAGTTTGCGGAGAACAAATGTACTGAGGCATTTGTTTCTTTCTACTTTGTCACAGTTCGTTGTTACAAGACATCAGACTTACTTACTAAAGTTCCTACGCCAATAGAGTGAGAGAAGAGTATCACCACCAACTGCCTACTGTGGATGAATTATTTGGAGAAGTGTATTCACCACAAAAAAGAAGTGACGGAAACCACAGCTGCAGGACACCAGGAGCTAAATTTTAAATAACAGGCTACAGCAAAAATACGGACATTATTATTAACCCCTTACCAAAACCTCAATTTAATATAATTTTCACCACACTTAATCCCTATTTTAACTTGTTGAACTATTTGACTATTAAATTTGTTGTATGTTATTTTAAACTAAACAATAATAGTTGATTCAGTTTATATATACGAAAGCAAACGTATGAGCCAGTCTTTCTATATATAATAAAGCCATTAATTATAAGAGGGCATTCGTTGGATTACTCCAACTGGTGTCTTGACGTGCCAGAATCATTGCATAACCCCTTTACAAAAGGCGACGGCCCAGGTAATATGTTAACAAATTTGCTCAGCCCTTAAGCAGCGTTTGTTCTTGTCTGCTGGGAATTTCTTGTGAAGGCTCCCCTAAGGTAGAACCGACGTTCATCTTCTATCTACATCTTTGCCAAGAGTAATCTTGCGCGAAGATAGATACCTTGGACGACCTACTTTTAGATACGCTGTCGTTGTGACCATTAGTGGGCAACTACTGCAAACCAAGGGGAAACAATCCCGTGACATTCTTTTACTAGCATCCAGAGGGGGAACAACTACAGGTTCCTTCTCCTGCCTCCTCAGATGTTGCAATCAATCAATACCCTTTAGCTGCCCAAGGAGCATAGACCTTCAACAAACACATGCCAAGTCTTCCTGTCCTGTGTCATCCGCTCAAGTTATCTCCATGTTTTCCTCATCATTTTCACCTCTGTTTTCAGGTCCCTTCTCCATGTGTTTTTTTGGTCTACCTCTTCCTCTCTTTCCCTGTTGATTCCAGAACAAGGACTGCCTTGTAATGCTATCAACAGGTTTCCTCAAAGTGTGTCTTATCCATCGCCAGCTTCTTCTTCCCAACTCTTGTTTCACTGGCACTTGTCTGGTTCTTGTCATCAATTCCTCATTTTTTGTCATACCTTTTCAGTCCTACTATTTTAGCAAGCACAAGTTTATAAAAGTCTGTAGCTTTTTGGTTGTTGTTTTTGTTCTTCTCTATGTCTCAGAGCCATACAATAAGACTGACTTCACATTCGAGTTGAAGATTCTTATTTTCCTGTTGGACTTGATTTCTCTTGTTCTCCATATGTTTCCCAATGCAATGAAAGCTCCATTCGCTTTTTGTATTCTTATTTTGATATCACTGTCTGTCCCTCCAACTTTGTCTATATTACTTCCAAGATGTGTGTACGATTCTACATCTGTTAGTGGTGTTTCTTCAAGTTAAACCTTGTTATCATTTCTTGTATTTATTCTCATAATCTTTGTCTTTTCCCTTTGTATTTTCAGGGCCACTTGCTGTGACCTCTCATCGAGAATTTTCATTTTCTCTTGCATCTGATTATGGTTATGGGACAGAAGAACCAAGTCATCTGCAAAATCCAGATCATCAAGCTGTTTAGTCAGATTCCACTGGATTCCATTTCTGTTATGTGATGTCGATGTTTTCATAACCCAATCTATTGCTAGTAAGAAAAGAAATGGAGACAAAAGGCATCCCTGTCTCCCATTCTTATCCTAAATAGTTCTGTAAGTTGTCCTTCATGAAGAACTCTGCATGTCATGTCTTCATAGGTCTTCTTTATTAAGTTAATGATCTTCATGGGAACTCCATAATGCCTCATCAATTTCCAAAGCGATTCTCTGTCCACACTGTCAAATGCCTTTTCATAGTCCACGAATCCGATGTATAGCGGCGAATTCCATTCCAGACTTTGTTCAACTATTATTCTCAATGTTGTTATCTGGTCTGTACGGGATCTATTTTGTCGAAAAGCTGCTTGTTCATCATATCTCTCAGTTGCTTGTCTATGGACTCTCCAGTATGATTCTGTTTAATACTTTTGCTGGCACTGATAGTAACATTATTCCTCTATAATGAGTGCACTCTTGTAAATTTTCCTTCTTATGCAACTTGACCAGATAATCGTCCTTCCATTATGCTGGTATTTCCTCTCTTTCCTAGACTTTGCCAAGTATTTTGTATAATATCTCTGTAGAGGTATCAATATCTGTTTTGATTGCCTCTGCTGAAATGCAATCTAGACCAGCTGCTTTTCCATTTTTCAGAAGCTTTATGGCTTTCTTTATTTCTTCTCTACTTGGTCGTTCACAGCTGATTTGTAGCTCCTCTTCTGCTGGCTGGATGTCTGGGGGATTAGTTGGAGATGGTCTATTAAGACGTTCCTCAAAATGTTCTGTCCATCTCTTCATTTGTTCTTGTATATTACTAAGCAATTTTCCATTCTTATCTTTTATGAGGCCAATTACTTGCTTATATTTCCCTGTTAGCTTCTTTGTGTTGTTGTACAGGTCCCTCATATTTCCTTTTGCTGCAGCTTCCTCTGCTTCCCTTGCCAAATCGTCAATATATTTCATCTTGTCTCTTTTGATGTTTCTTCTTACTTCTTTGTTTGCTTCTATGTACATTTCGTGAGCCTTGGCTTTGGAGCTTCTGGTTTTGCTTCTGTTTAAACCTGCTTTCTTGTGTTTCCTGTCTTCTATCTTACTAATGGTTTCTTTTGTTATCCATGCTTTGTGCTGATGTTCTCTTTTTCTCAGTAGTTCTTCACATGTCTCGTTCCATATATTTTCTACTTGTTGCCAGTGGTCTTCCGTATCTGTTTCATCTTTCAGCTGTTGGAGTACTTGGTATTTGTTGGATACTGTGATTGAACATTTTCTCTTATTTCCTGATTTCTTAGATATCCCACATTAAACTGTTGTCTATAACTATATGCTGTTGTAAATTTCTTGAGTTTTTATTTTGTTTTAGCCAACAGAAGATGGTGGTCTGATACAACATCTGCTCCTCTACATACTTTCACATCATGCAATGATGACCTAAACTTCTTCCTTATGCATATGTGATCAATCTGATTCTCAGTTCTATGGTCTGGTGATATCCATGTTGCTTTATGTATTCTTTTATGTGGAAATATGCTTCCTCCTATAGCTAGTTGATTTGAAGCACAGAAGTTTGCTAATAGTTCCCCATTCTCATTCATCATACCTAATCCATGCTTTCCCATGATTTCTTCAAAGCCAGTGTAGTCTGTTCCTATTTTCGCATTTAGGTCTTCCATCAAAATTGTGATGTCCTTTCTTTTCTTATTGTCCAAGACACTTTGTAGTCTGGTGTAAAAGTCTTCTTTCACATATATGTCTTTACCGTTTGTTGGTGCATAACACTGAATGATGTTTATATTTACTTTATTTTTGGCTGATTTAAACCTTGCTGTTACAATTCGGGGTCTCATTGATTCCCATTCTATAAAGGCCTTCTGTGCTTCCTTGGACAGTATTAGAGCCACCCCTTCACTGTGTTGGGCTCTTTCCTCCTCATGTCCTGAGGACAACACCATTTCTCCTGTGATCAATATCCTCTTCTCTATGCCTTTCCACCGTGTCTCGCAGAGACCCAGGATATCAATCCTGTAATTTGTCATTTCTGCTGCTACCTGTTTAGGGAAAAGACAAAGATAATGAGAAAAAATGCAGCTTATGATAACAGGGTTGAACTCGAAGAAGCACCAATACAAGATGTAGAATCGTACACATATCTTGGCAGCAATATAGACAAAGTTGGAGGGACAGACAGTGATATCAAAATAAGAATACAAAAAGCAAGAGGAGCTTTCATTGCATTGGGAAATATATGAAGATCAAGAGAAATCGGATCCAACACGAAAATAAGAATCTTCAACTCAAATGTGAAGTCAGTCCTATTGTATGGCTCAGAGACATGGAGAACAACAAAGACACCAACCAAAAAGCTACAGACTTTCATAAATGGGTGCTTGTGAAGAATAGAGGGATTAAAATGGTATGACAAGGTTACCAACGTGGAACTGATGACAAGAGCTAGACAAGTGCCAGTGGAACAAAAGATGAGAAGACGACGATGGCGATGGATAGGACACACATTGAGGAAACCTGTTGATAGCATTACAAGGCAGTCCTTGTTCTGGAACCCCCAGGGCAAGAGAGGCAGAGGTAGACCAAGAAGAACACGGAGAAGAGAGCTGGAAACAGAGGTGAAAATGATGAGGAGAACGTGGAAAGAACTTGAGATGATGGCACGTGACAGGAAGACCTGGTATGTGTTTAGTGAAGACCTATGCTCCTTTGGGAGTGGAGGGTTATGAATGAATGATAAAGATAGCCGCCCGCGCGTTTTGATTGAACCGCCGATAAGACGACATTACCTTCTGTTTGACACGGGCGGGCAGACAGGTGTGATGTAATTGCTTCCGGTCCTTGGTTAAAAAGTAATCATGGATTTATTACATTTAGACTTCTGAAGCGGACAGACGTGTTTTCGCACGCCCGTTACCTATCCAGTAAAAGTTTTCAGTACGCTACACAAGACGAATTTCAGATAAGTTTGTTCTCTTCTCTAACATATTTAAACTAAATATTATTAATCACCTCTAGTATTGGTTAATTGCTTTTAACGTTAGTTAATAATTGATAGGAGTATTGGTATAAATAAAAATATTAGTGAAATAGAATAAATAAGCCCGGTAGGCCAACCACGTGAGATCTTTATTTGTAAAGTTCAGTAGCCATCTTGTTTTTCTTTGTGTAATAATACAGGCATCTTTCATCGTTGAGCCGCACGTGAACAAAATTAAATTTAATTCAAATTAACTAGATTAGCAGTAGGGCTAGTCAGCTTTTAACTATTGATATCTGAACATAATTTAAAATTTATATATTTAAAAAAAATATTAATAACTTGTCTTGTGTTAATTTAGCATTAGGCATAGATAGAGCATAAATATTAATTGTAAGTCATCGGTGTTAGGTATAAAATAAAGATAGAGCAATTAGACAATATTTAAAAAAAGAGTAAAGACAACTCGTGTACAACAAAATATTTGTAGAACAATAAGAGCAAATAAGTCCAACATAATGCTAACCAGATTGTCGCCAGGGGAGGGAAAAGCTTGGAGCAAAACAACAGAAAGACATACTAAGGAAGGAACATCCAAACGGACAGAAAATGAGAGGAACAAAAGCCCTGGTCTAAAGGACACAGAAATTAAGGACAACATTGAAACCATCAAGGACAAAATAAAAGTGAACTCTAAAGTAAATAAATACCCTAATCAAACAAAAAAAAAGCAACGAGAAAGAAACAGAAATTCGGACATCAAAGCAAGTTGCTGCACACAATGGAACACCAACTTTGACAGGAAATAAAGCCGCAGAACACACTTGGAAGGACAAAGAGGGAAATGCAGACCAATGCACTCAGGAAACCAAAGAACACAAAGAAAGTGCCGAGGACAGCCTAAACGAAACAAAAACCCAGAGAAAAGAGTTAAAATCACTCAAATAGGAGGGACATTAGCATACATGCCACACGCTATGGTTTACCCATAATCTGTATGGGGTGATTGCGTTTTCAGATGTGTACGCCCCGTACATACCGTCTGTATGGGGTTTTTCGCCTAATTATTAAATATACTGTTGATATTTACCGTCGTGTGTAGTAAATATTGATAGAAGTAATGAGACGTGGCTGGCTGTCATCCATTCTCACGTTATGAAGTTTAATCACGAAGGCGAACACACTGAATACAGGACACATATTTAATCGGACATCTTGGAGAACAGGAAGTAGTAAGAAGAGGTAAACAGAAGAGTTCCTGATAAGGGCAAGTAACTCTAGAAACATCGAAACAGGATTATATATACAAAGACCATATCAACATCCCCCCTTCTCTATGAGCGGACAAAGTCCTTCATCCAAGAGGGTCTCTTGCGATCTCTTTGCGGTCTCCCAGGGCTAGATTTCCCAGGACTAGAAGTAGCTGGAGCTGAAGGATCAACTTCTGGAGGATTGGAAATGTTCACTTCACCAGTGTTCTCCATGTCTGGCAAAACAAACTGTTGCTCGGGTAGAACTGGAGAGGAGACATCAATTTCCAGGTCCTCGGGATCAGATGTGAAAGGTGTTGCTCTTTCAGAGAGCCTCTTATCAATCCTTCCAGGTTGCCAGTTTGGTTGTTCAGGGTCTTGATAGTGGACTGGCTGGTGAGACAACTTGGGCAGATCATGAGCAGTTTTATCATAATACTTCTTCACTGATCTGTCTCTCTTGCCTCTACTTTCAATAACTCTGCTGTGAGATGCAACGGGTTTCGCTGCAGAAGGTATCAGCGTACGCAGTTTCCTGTTGAACAGTATTTCTGCTGGACTTTGATCAAACCCTTGTCTCGGCGTATTACGAAGTTCAAGTAGTGCCTCATATGCATCTGTATTGTCCTGAACAGTCTTTCTCATCATACCCTTAATGAGTTTCACAGCAGATTCAGCTAATCCATTGGCTTTATGATGGCCTGGTGCTGATTTAACATGAAGTATTCCCCATCTAGCAGTAAATGATCTAAACTGTGCAGACATAAACTGAGTACCTTGGTCAGATACAATAACTTTGGGAACACCATAACGAGCAAAATGAGACTTCAATTTCCTGATGACTAACTGTGCTGTCATTGTAGGTAGAAAGTCTACTTCAATGAAGTTGGAGAAGTAGTCAATCAGGACTAAATAATATCGGCCTTCTATAATAAAGATGTCAGTGTCAACTTTCTCCCAGGGTGATAAACCTCTTGAGTGTTGGTTTAAAGGTTCTTTAGTATTCCTTGCCTTCGTTTCTTGACATTCTGGACAACTGTCAGTTATCTGTCGAATCTCAGCCGTCATGCCGATCCAAAACAGACAACTTCTGGCCCGGCGCATCATGCTGTCAAATGCAAGATGAGCAGCGTGCAGCTTCTGCTTGATTTCAGGCCTCAGTGCTTTTGGGATAAGAATACGCTCTCCTTTAAGTATTATGCCTTGTTCTGTTGTCAGAGTATCACGAATGTCGAAATAAGGCATAAGCTCAGCTGGTACATCAGACTTTCTTTTAGGCCACCCATCCACAATGGTCGACTTCAACCTCTGGAGCACGCTGTCTTTGAGAGTTTCAGCTTTAATCTTTTCCATCATCACATCTGGTATTTCAGGTAATCTTACAGGTGCATCAGCTCCTGCATTGCTCTCTCTATCAGCTAAGTAATCCAATGTAACATTATGAATACAAGCTCTGGACAGTGTGTCGGCTATAAGAAGATCGGAACCTTGTACCCATTGGAATTCAAAGTCATATCGATGGCTGCGCATCAGTAAATTCTGCAGTCTTCGAGGAATTTGACTCAGAGGTTTCTTAACGATGGCTGCCAAAGGTTTATGGTCGTTGATGACTGTAACTTTCATTCCATAAGTGTACTGGTCAAAGCGTTCCAAACCATATACAACAGCTAAGAGCTCCTTCTCACTTTGAGCCCAGCGCTGTTCTGTTTCAGTTAGAGCTCTAGAAGCAAACTCTATTGGCTGACCATTTTGTAGGAGGACAGCCCCAAGTCCATAGCTGCTACTATCAACTTGAATACACAAAGATTCATCAGGATCATAGTATGCGAGTACTGGAGTAGAAGTAATCAGTTTCTTGACTCTCTTGAAAGCTTGATCACATTCAGCAGACCAGATAAAGGGAGTATCCTTACGGGTAAGTTCTCTTATTGGATGAAGAACTTCTGAAAGATTGTTGAGAAACTTTGCTAGATACTGTATCATGCCGCAAAATCTGCGACACTCATGACTGTCCTTAGGAACGGGCATGTTTAGTATTGTCTCAACCTTTTTCTTGTCTGGTTCAACACCTCGAGCAGTAATAAGGTGACCCATGAAGGTAATTTCTTCTTTCTTCTCTTGAGCTTTACCGTCATTCAGTTTAATACCTTTCTCTTTACACCTGTGTTTCAGTGCTTTAAGCTTCAGATCATGGTCCTTAATTGCTTGCTGTCTGTTTGATCCACAACCTGCAATAACTATGTCATCAGCAACATTGATGCAACCATGAAGACCTTCAAGAGCTTGTGCTAGATGCCTCTGGAAAATTTCACTGCTTACATTCAACCCAAATGGTAGTCTAGACCATCTGAACCTACCATAAGGTGTAATCATTGTTGTAAGTTTACTAGACTTCTCATCAAGTTTGATATGCCAGAATACTTCCTTGATATCCAGCTTTGTGAAAATCTTGGCATTATTGAGTTCAGGCAATACATCATCCAAAGTTGGTAATCTGTAATGCTCTCTCTCTGCAACGCCTCATTCAGGGGTCTAGGATCAATACATATTCTTAAGGAACCATCAGATTTTTCAACAACAGCCATTTGGTTGACCCATTCAGTCGGTTCCTCTACTGGTATTAATATACCTCTGTTCATTAGATTTTGAAGCTCTGACTTTACCTTGCTCTTAAGTGAAAATTGTATTTTTCTGCACGGCAGTGTCTTTGGACGAATATTAGGATCAATATGCAACACAGCTTCACCCAGGACACCTAGATGGTTATCAGAGTTATGATCATTATCTGAACTGTCAGTAACCACCTTAGCAATAAATTTGTTTGTGTTGACAGTCACAAACTGTAGATCCTGCAGTGTGTTGTTGCCCAGCAAACATGTGAATCTATTTTTCACAACAGTAAACCTTATATTGTGTTTTGTCGCAGTCTTAGGATTCTCAGCAGTTAATATAACTTCTCCCAGTGGAGTCATCTTAGTACCATTCCACATAACAAGCCTCTGTTTAGTGGGTAACAGTTGTTCCTGCATCACAAAGCGTTGACATATTGTATTCACATCAGCAGCTGTGTCTAGCTGAAATTTTACCATTTTCCCATTGATAATGAGTTGTGCAGATGTACAAGCTTTGCTAGACTTCACACAATTAAGAAAAACTTCAGAATCTTCCACTGACTCTGTGTTAACAGTGTGAACTTTCTTGCATTTAACTTTGAAATGGTTTCTTCCCCCACAGTTTGAGCAAAACTTCCCCCATGCAGGACACTTTTTCTTGATCAATAGATGTTTCTGTCCACAGTAATGACACTCCTTTCTAAGTTCAAAGTACCCACTGTCAGTGTTACTTTGACAGGCTTTACCAGCAGCACGCCCAGTGTCTCTCTTGGGAGGTTTATGGTTGAGTGATTTTTTTCTGTACCTTTTCAACCCTTGCTTCAGAAGGTTGAACTGTATTACTCATCTCTCTTATGTCGTTTCCAGTTTGCTCGAAGACTCTGCATATGTGAATGGCTTTCTTTAGATCGAGGTCAGCTTCTCTCAAGAGTTTCTCCTGTAACCTTTTGTTAACAGTAAAGACAATTTTGTCTCTTATCATACGATCCTTGTCGTTAAAGTTGCATAAGTCTGCCTTAGTTCTCAGCTCAGTCAAGAAGGAATTAAAAGGATCTTGAAGAGGTGTGTTCCAGAATCTGAACGTATGTAATACTTCATTGCTTCGTGAGCTACAATGGTTCTGGAGCAAATCGAGAATTTTAGTAGGATTAGAATGATCTCCTTCCTCTGCAAGTTGATCAAAAACTTCAACAGCTTGAGGTCCAGCACAGTGTATAATAATGGCCGCCCGAACAGAATCAGGTTTAGACGCCACTTCAGATGCATGCATGTATAGATCTAACTGTTGTCTCCATTTACGAAATGTGTCTGATTCGACGTTATTTATGTCTAGGCAGGGTGGTAACCGAAATAAGGGCCGTTCTGCCATGACGAAATGTCTAATAATGGTATGCAAGCAATAACCTACCAGAGTCTGTGACGTCAGCACACGTGTCGGAAGATATTCAGCAGAATAGTTCGAATTCCGTAGAAATAAACACCGCTGCCACCATGTTGATATTTACCGTCGTGTGTAGTAAATATTGATAGAAGTAATGAGACGTGGCTCGCTGTCATCCATTCTCACGTTATGAAGTTTAATCACGAAGGCGAACACACTGAATACAGGACACATATTTAATCGGACATCTTGGAGAACAGGAAGTAGTAAGAAGAGGTAAACAGAAGAGTTCCCGATAAGGGCAAGTAACTCTAGAAACATCGAAACAGGATTATATATACAAAGACCATATCAACATATACATATAAATCGACCGTTTTGTGCCACTACACAATTTTCCGTAATTTGCGTCATGAAATTCGGCGAGATTTTAAGCCAAGTGGATTAAAAAAAAAAAATAACCAATGAAAATCAAGCTGCCTATTTTTCAATTGCCGCGGGATGTGCGTGGCGTGTTCATTCACAATTTTTCACTAAAGCTAGCGCGAAGTTACTGATTATTTGAACGATTACGCAGCACTGAGTCGAGCCTATTGTTTAGGATTAATTTCCAGTTTAGTATTGGTAAGTAATTCATTTAAAAAAAAAGTATTACAACAACATTGTTTAGATGAAGTTAGATTTAACTGTCAGATAACTTAGGCCTAGGCTATGCTTTTTTTCCCGTAAGATTTAGCATAGCCTAATTTATTATTTACGGCTGCTTAAAAAAAAGGCGGATACCACTTCATATTATTTGATTTCACTAAAACTTGTAGAAAGTGCGTAAGAAATGTAAATTTGAATAATAATACAATACAAATAATGGGTAATATAGGAATGACGGTCGCCGAACGATCTGCATGTATTTTCGTACCATTTAGGCTAGTAACACTAACCTTAAGGGAATCCACTACAATGAAAACTCGATTTTACGTACAAATAATCGATTTTTTACTTTTGAGCTTATTTTATTAAATAATCATCGAGGAATCGAATAAGCAAGATTTTATAACATAAAAAATGCATTTGATGCATCAAAAAGCATATTTTCTGTACCCACCCCCAGCTATGATTTGCAAATTTGTGCCGAAAAAGCAAGATTTGTTGCTCAATAATACCTTAGTTACCCTGTCCATATCGGGCACTATTTGGTATCGATACACAGGGAATTTCATTGTCTGCCGTAATATCGCAAATTCGAAACTATTTTTTTTCATAGCTCTGAGTGAATTGTGCTTGAAAATTTCCGTAATTTTACGCTAATTGCCTTATAAGGAGTTGTCACGTGGTGACCTCATTCCCTCATTCCCGACTCATTGAAGACACAATCGTAAACAACTGTTTTGATTGGTCATAACACCATTTTGGCTGCGTGCGCAACGTGGAAGAAGCAACAGCCATTTCCGCCCGTCAACATTTATTGTTTGCTGCAAATTCGATATTTTTCTTGTTTAAATTTCAGTGAATTGTGTTCTATTACTTCAAAATGGGAAGAATAAGTAAGAGATCTAAGCAAATATCTGCTGCCAGGTTGCGTCGACAGTGTGTGATTTCTACTAGTGGTAAAGGTAAGACAGAATTAGCGGTGAATAATACACAAACAACGTGGAATTTCTGCATCCCACTAATCGATAGGCCCATGGTTCACATTGCAGATCCAGTGCCTGGCCCAAGTCGATCTGATATAAAAATTAGCTTGAGCACGAGCAAGAATGTTGAATCTCATAATACTGTCTGCGCTCAGCCTAAACCTACGTATAAAACCATTGTCGATATTTCTTTCTTCAACAACCTTCTTAAAAATGTATGTTGCAATTTGTGTAAGCAAAGCACATTGCAAACAAGAACTGACAACACCAAGTCTAAAGGTTTCTCTCTCTTCCTGGAAGTTGTGTGTCACACATGTGAAAAAGCAATTTCTAGAACGTACACATCCGAGAGGGAACCAGCAGGCCGCGGCCCTCGTGGACATGCAATCAACAAATCTGCTGTTCTTGGTGCCCTCATGTCTGGAATGGGCCCATATACATTTAATCTCTTCTGTGAGAACCTAGACCTCCCTGGCCTGCACCAGAAAACATTTCATAAATATGCAGATCAAATTTTTGATCATTTGGATACCATGCACTCTACAGTATTTCAACGTTCCGTCAGCATCGTCCGAGCTGAACACGCTAAGAGTCAGCATCGTACCATTAATAAAAAAGAAGTCATTGACATCGCTGTCAGCTTTGATGCAACATGGCTAACTAGAGGTCATAAGTCACTGATAGGTGTTGGCAGTGTTATTGACATCTTGACGGGCATGGTCATCGATAGGCATGTTATGTCTTCCTTCTGTCACACCTGTGAGACTACTGGACAGTGGCAACTAAAAAATCAGCCTGACAAATTTGAAAAATGGAAAGTAGAGCATCAGAAGGACTGCTGCTGTAATTACGAAGGGTCAGCCGGAATGATGGAGGTAAAAGCCTGTGAAGTTCTCTTTCTTCGTTCAGTCGCAAATCACAAGCTACGCTACACTGTTTTGCTATCAGATGGCGATTCCAAGGCCTACAACAGACTCTGCGACATCAAATCGTATGGACCAGAAGTTGACATAACCAAAGAAGAGTGCGTCAACCATGTTGCAAAGCGATTAGGCACTGCACTGAGGACACTGATTACTGACTGCAGGAAACAAAAAGTCACCCTTGGGGGAAATGGCCGTGGTCGTCTAACCCAAAATGCCATACGAAAATTGTGTATTTACTACACCAGGGCCATCCGCAAGTATAGTACAGCCCCAGAGATGAAACAAGCCATCATGGCTTCTCTCTACCATGGGTATTCGACAAACGACAAACCCCAACATAATTTGTGTCCCCCAGGCAAAGACTCCTGGTGTTTCTATCAGGCTTCCATCGCCAAAGGAGAAGCTGCAGGACCACACGAGACCAAGGTTCACACTCCGCTAGACTATACAACCTGCTCCATAAGCACTTAGCCCCTATTTATGAGCGTCTTACTGATCAGCATTTGCTGAAGCGGTGTCAGCTAGGTGCTACACAAAATGCAAATGAAAGCCTACACAATGTTATATGGAGTCGTTGCAGCAAGCGGAAATTTGTGTCATTAAAAAAAGCCAAATTCAGTGTCCTTGTGGCCATTGGAGAGTTCAACTTTGGTCCATCAGCCAGTGCAGAAATAAAAAGGCTGTGTGGTCAAGCATCTGGAACAAACTCAATACGCCTTGGACAGGTGCGACTGAGGAAACGTCTGGCCAACAGCCAGAAACATGAGGCTGACAAACTTGTAAAAAGAAGAAAAATTAGGCAAGAGGCAAGACAAAGGCGAGAGGAGGAACTGCAAGAAGCTGAAGGAGGTGCAGCATATAGTCCTGGAGGATTTTAAACACATTCAGCCCCCCAGAATGGAGTATATTGGACAAGACAAGGCACTCGGTGAGTAAAATGCATTTTTCTTAAAACTAACATTTTATTAACAAAAAATGTTATTTTTTACAAACTATCTAATAGATCAGTCTGAAATTTGTCATGCATGTAGTACACGTATATACCTTTAAATTATCACATGCTTTTCTTGATATTTTAGTAGTTTGCTTTGATATATTTAAAAAAAAAAATTTTTTTCATTTTTTTCATACAAATAAGGTGCAATTTTTTAAAATCATTAAAAATAGAATTTTAAACTTATCAAAAAAGCATGTGACAAATTGTTTTAATTGTCAGTCACAATATGTGTGTGCAATTTGATAAAGTTTGGTCAATGGTAAACATAAGATTTTTGCTCTTGAAAGTTGGTGAAAAACGCAATATGGCGGTAGTTTTTTTTTTTGGTTACCATGTAGAAGGAAAGAAGAAAAATTTGGCAAGATAAAGGCAAGAGGAGCAGCTGCAGGAAGCTGAAGGAGGTGCAGCATATAGTGCTGGACAATTTTAAACACATTCAGCCTCCCAGAATGGAGTATATTGGACAAGACAAGTAACGCGGTGACTAAAATGCATTTTTCTCAAAACTAACATTTTATTAACAAAAAATGTTATTTTTTACAAACTATCTAATAGATCAGTCTGAAATTTGGCATGCATGTAGTACACGTATATACCTTTAAATTATCACATGCTTTTCTTGATATTTTAGTAATTTGCTTTGATATATTTTTTTAAAATATTTTTTTTTTCATTTTTTTCATACAAATAAGGTGCATTTTTTTTTTAAAATCATTAAAAATAGAATTTTAAACTTATCAAAAAAAGCATGTGACAAATTGTTTTAATTGTCAGTCACAATATGTGTGTGCAATTTGATAAAGTTTGGTCAATGGTAAACATAAGATTTTTGCTCTTGAAAGTTGGTGAAAAACCCAATATGGCGGTTGTTTTTTTTTGGTTACCATGTAGAAGGAAAGAAGAAAAATTAGGCAAGATAAAGGCAAGAGGAGCAGCTGCAGGAAGCTGAAGGAGGTGCAGCATATAGTCCTGGAGGATTTTAAACACATTCAGCCTCCCAGAATGGAGTATATTGGACAAGACAAGTAACTCGGTGACTAAAATGCATTTTTCTCAAAACTAACATTTTATTAACAAAAAATGTTATTTTTTACAAACTATTTAATAGATCAGTCTGAAATTTGGCATGCATGTAGGACACATATATACCTTTAAATTGACAGGGGCTTTTTTTTGATATTTTGGTAATTTGCTTTGATATATTTTTTAAAATATTTTTTTTCGTTGTTTTTCATACAAATATAGTGTATTTTTTTTTTAAATCATTAAAAATAGAATTTTAAACTTATCAAAAAAAGCCCCTGACAAATTGTTTTAATTGTTAGTCACAACATGTGTGTGCAATTTGGTAAAGTTTGGTCAATGAGAAACATAAGTTTTTAGCTCTCGAAAAGTGGTGAAAATCCAATATGGCGGGTGTTTTTTTTTTGGTTACCATGGTAACCACATGTTTTTTTAACAAAATAAACTGTAGAATTTGGTTCATGGACATACACTGTGTCTATTGAGCACATAAAAAGTTTGAAAATGTTATTAGAACAAAAGTTAGTTTTCACTGTAGTGCAAGCCCTTAACAGTACACAGCGGTGTCAGACAGGGATGTCTGCTATCACCAACAATGTCAATCAACCGATTAATACCCTTTAGTTCCCCAAAGAGCACAGACCCTTAACAAACGCATGCCAAGTCATCTAGGTCCATCGGCTCAAGTTCTTTCCACGTTTTCCTCATCATTTTCACTTCTGTCACCAGATTTTGGTCTACCTCTGCCTCTCTTTCCCTGGGGATTCCAGAACAAGGCTGCCTTGTAGTGCTATCAACAGGTTTCCTCAGTGTGTTTCCTATCCTTCGACACCACCTTCTTTTCATCGGCACCTGGCTGGTTCATCAGTTCGACATTGGTGACCTTATCATACCATTTGTTCATTCATAACCCTCCACTCCCAAAGGAGCATAGGCCTTCAACAAACACATGCCAAGTCCTCCTGTCACGTGCCATCATCTCAAGTTCTTTCCATGTTCTCCTCATCATTTTCACCTCTGTTTCCAACTCTCTTGTCCATGTACTTCTTGGTCTTCCTCTGCCTCTCTTGCCCTGGGGGTTCCAGAACAAGGACTGCCTTGTAATGCTATCAACAGGTTTCCTCAGTGTGTGTCCTATCCATCGCCATCGTCTTCTTCTCATCTCTTGTTCCACTGGCACTTGTCCAGTTCTTGTCATCAGTTCCACATTGGTAACCTTGTCATACCATTTTAATCCCTCTACCATTTGTGGTCTATGTAAAAGGTAAAGGATCCCGTTACACGGCCATTAAGGCATATTGGGAATATGGTGTTAGGCCCATATTTTTTTGACCATCGGCACACTAGGCCCCTAGTGTGCCGATGTGGTCAGCATCGCGCCGGCCGCCTTAAACTTCCCAGAAGATGCTCTGGTACTCAATTGGGGCTGGGTCGACCCAGGAGCTGTTTGCGGTCTAAAAAATAGCCCACATCATCTGGGGATCAGACCACTGAGCTAGGAAGCCAGTGCATTAACCACTAAGCTACCGCGGCTATGTAAGCACTCATTTATTTAATCGTGGAGATATAAGGCTTTTAAATGAAAATGGGAGATAAACTAGTCCGAACTTTCCCTAGTTTAATTCTTTCTTCTCTCCTCCACACTCTTCATAAATGACCTTCCTCCCTTCTTGAAGGTATCAACAACACTATGCAGATGACCTGCTCAATTGGACAGTTGAAAAATACAGAAAACTGGCGCAAGCCACAATAGCTGTGTATTGCAGGCTTTGGAAACTAAAAATAAACACCCAGAAAACCGTTTACACAATTTTCACCAGGAGCATGAAGGAAAACAAGAAGTTGTACCAACTAAAACTCGATGGACAACTACTGTTCAGAGAAGAAAATGCAGCTTACTTAGGAGTGGTGCTTGACAATGACAGACAGCCATTACTCAATACCTTCATGCACAAAATGAAAGATAAGGCCAGTGTGAACCTAATTAAACATCTTGCAAGCACTAGCTGGGGAGCAGACAAAGGAAATCTCAGACAGCTGTACCTGGGATATGTCCGATCTGTCATGGTTAACAACCTTTTGCTGCAGTCGGCAATGAGCAAAACCACACAAGCAGAGTTGGACAAAGTCCAAAGCCAAGCTATAAGGTTCATCTGCGAGGGAATGAGAACCACACCAACAGCTGCTTGTGAAATTGATGTAAACATAGAACTAATGGACCTATGACTTAAACGTGCTGTTCTGGAAGATATAGAAGAATGAGAAAAGACCAATCAAACAGACAACTGGTTGAAAACTGGAAGCCCATTAGCAGACTAAAACAAAAATCACCACTACAAGTAGCAACAACTATAGCAGAACAACACCACCTCCCAAAAACACGAGAAATTATAATCGAACAGTGCGCAGTCATTTATCCCGGAAAGGAGTTAAAACTTACAGTAATAAAAACCACACTCATGGATAGCACACTAACAAGAGACACGAACCCAACAATACAGCTACTTTAGAGACTACAGATAGCTACCCTAGCACTGCAATACATGCATACACAAATGGCTAAGCGCTCAAGGCCACCAATTCACACAAGAAGTCCATATGCCTTGCGATATCATAATCTTCACGTGATTCAAAATCAGCACTTCAAACTGAAAATAAAGAAATAATTCAGCTGGCCGAAACAATTGACAATCTGCTCACAAAATGCGACATCAGAGTCAATCTCCAGTGGATACCAGGGCACAGACATACCAGGCAACGATAAAGCAGACAGACTAGCAAAACTAGGATCAAGCATGGTTTAAACAAACACTCCAGCAAACATGCAGACAGCTAAACGAATACTCCAAAACAACTTCAAAGAGGAATACTGAACCAATGGGCAAAAGGGTCTACTGGACGTGCCTTGTATAAAGAAATGGCCCATCCCAACAAAAATGACATTAATAACATACAACGTAAAGAGCAGAGCACATCAGACTCAACAAGCACTTAAGTTAAACCCCACACGTGAGCCTAATTGCCGCACCTGTACCCGTCCATATGAGACAGTTCAGCATGTGCTGCTCACTTGCCCAGGACTCTCCACGGAGAGACGACAGCTATTGCTGAGCTCCCCAACAAACACTCTACAGCACCCCTCAACAGCTACAGAACACATGCAAATTCTTCAGCTTGGCATTGACTGCTAAAGAGCGACGAGCTCAGCAGCCCTAGTTAATCAACATCAACTCTCCTCCCCACCGCTTTTGTCACTTAATTAAAGATATACCTAATCTTCCCCAGTGATCACCAGTTTGCTGTCCCCAGTTGTAGTCTGTATGTACCTGTCCAACGCATGCTAAAGAATATGGGAGTATTTACAGGGTTTGTATAAAATCAGAATATTAGACTCGGTCGGATGTATGAGAAGGATATTACTAACTGAGAAGAGATCAAATGATAATTTAGAGACAGAGAACCGACCTCTGCAGACTCAAATACCGCCTGTTTAATAACCACAAATTGGGCTAACGTATTCAAATGGAGACCACCAAACAGTAGAACGTTTCCCATGTCTGTTGGCTCTACCAGAGGGGCAGATTGACGGCATGACCATCACTAACCATTTAAGGGAGAAGCTATCGTGATGAGAGAAGCATGAGGCAGACTGCCAACTTTATGAGAGAAATATCTGGTTATAAAAGAGCTAACGACTAAGAAGATGGACCAAATTTACTTGCTGGTTGTGATCTTGAGTTTGACTGAGCCAGCTTATGGTTCTACACCACATTATCTGGTACAGTATAGAGAATGTTACTTGTCCTCCAGCTGATTAGTATTGTCCTTTTATCTACTTTGGAAAATGTACAACTGGAGTGGTTGATGATGTTTACCTGTAGTTGTAGTGAATTGTCATTCATGCCTTGGTCATTGATAGGATATTCTGTACACAGTATTACGAAAGAAGTTAATCTGATCGTCAGAAACTACCTCCATAAGACAAGCATTTCATCAAATTTATTTCTGGTGGAGAGCTCACATGGGTCATGATTCCCATTAATTATACTGAAATTATCGTTAATTTTTTTTTCTCTTGTGCTGGTATTTTAACTTGCTCCAACTTTATTCCTACTTACTCCTGGTTTTACCTATTCTGCTAAATTACGATGGTTGTAAAGGTAACTAGAGCAGAGACTCCGACGCCTAGCTGAGCCACAATTGGATGAGGTCCAGTGCGGATTCCGAACAAACCGAAGTACTCAAGACCTAATCTTCACACTTAGACAGCTGAGTAAAAAGGCCCTTGAGTATAAGAGTGAGATCAATCTTTGTTTCATATCTGGAAAAGGCATTTGCCAAGGTCCGCTGGAGCAAACTTTGGGACTGTTTGGCAAGGAAGATCATCCCAGCACCTGATTCATGCTATACAGAGCTTCTACAAGTCTTGCAGAAATTATGTGAAGACAGCAAACCATAAGTCAGAAGAGTTCAAGACCACCACTGGTGTAAGACAAGGTGATATCCTATCACCTTATCTTTTCATACTCCTCATGGACGATGTCATCAAGGCATGTAAGGAGAGAACAAGAAAGTATTCAGTGGGGTACTGGAAGATGAGACAGGTCTGTATTTCAGAGCTGGCATTTGCTGATGATGTTGCCCTGATTGCTAAATCAGAGGCACATCTCCAATCCAACCTGCAAGTCTGGAAGGGAGAGCTGGAGAAGAGAGGGATGGTCTTAGGCAGCCCTAAAACAAAATCCATGGTGATATCATGAGAAGAAAGAAGACATCAGATTAAGCTGGGAGAACAGGTCCTGGAGCAGGTCGACCACTTTAAATACCTCGGAGCTATTATAGACTGAAAGGGAGGCATCAAAGAAGAGTTGGCCACTCGAAAAGCAGCAGCTGGGAGCCTTTTTCAGGCCATAAATCGAGGATTTCTCAGCAAGAGAGAGGTTGGTAAGAAAACGAATATGGCTGTACACCGCTCCACCTATGTCCTAGTCTTGACATACGGATGCGAGTCATGAGCAATGACTACAACCCACAAAAGCCAGATCCAAACCTCAGAAATGAGGTATCTGAGGAAGGTGGTTGAAGTAACAAGAAGAGACATGGTCCTCAACCAGATGACACGTGAAGGCCTAAAATCCCACCCCTTGCAGACCCAAGTAGAACAGTCCCAACTAAGATGGTTTGGCCATGTCTGCAGAATGGGAGAAGATCGGCTACCATGACAAGCATGGGAAACAAAGAGCCAGGGATCCAGACCCCCCGGACGACCCAGAGTCCGCTGGGAGGACAACATTAGACAATCTTTGAAGGACCGAGGACTAGAATGGAACCAGGCCAGGAGGAAGACAGCCGATAGGATAGTCTGGCGCTCTCTCTTCCAAACCTCTACACCTCACGGTAGAAGGGGAACGACTAAGTAAGTAAGTAAAAGTAACACTTCTGTTACCGTATATTTAAACTTACTGTTCTGGCTATAGCCAGATGCAGTTGTTCCACATCTAGCACTGCAGTTTCGACAAGTCTTAAGTGCTCTAGCTTTTCCATTGTTTTCAGGCACATCTTAGTAGATCATATACGGTTCTAAGAGACATTGTACACTGAACTGTTGTTTGAATCTGTATAGGCTCTATGTATTATGAGCTTCATATATATATATATATATATATATATATATATATATATATATATATATATATATTATATATATATATATATATATATATATATATATATATATATATATATATATATATATATAACGCTAAGCCAACGCAACAGGATTGCCAGATGAAAACTCCGTAAAAAAAAAGCCAAACACCGTCTCAAAAAAAGCGAAAAAAGTAAAGCCAAATGGTAAAAAAAAAAAAATCCAGATTTGTGGAATTTGGCATCAAATAAGCCAAATTGGCAACCCTGCAACGCAAGAGAAGAATGTACCGGTACCAACAATTTGCATGCCTCATTTTGGCGACGCACGGTAGTTTAACCTAGTGCCCTAGATTTCTATAGAAATCTAGGGCACTAGTTTAACCTAGTGCAGTTTAACCTAGATACAAGCACGGCGGTTTGCGAGCGACACATTAGTTTTTCCTGACCGCGCTATTTATAGCAATCGTGACAGAGGTCACGTGGTCAACTTCGTAACGGGAAAAAAATGTGGCGGTGTTTACTTTTGGTAGGGCTTAATTAATGCTTTTAGGCTACTTTATTATTATAAATACCGGCTTTAATTTTGCGTTAAGCTAGACTAGAAATGTTAGAGTAACTTTTAGAACAAGAACAAACATTATATCACAATTAGAACAGAAGATATAACCTAATAGTCTGAAATAGTGTAAAATTTACGTTTTTTAAATATTTTGTTATGGTTTGTTTCTTATGCAATTTACACTAAAACGATCACAATCAATATGCATAACAAATTGCAGAAATCAAAAGTAGAAAACCTGCAGCAAATGGATATCATAGTTTTGTTTTGGATTCATACGTCAAACATTAATTATTGAAACATTAAATTGCAAGTCCACATTTATTACCTTAAGGGGGCATATACACCCAGAAAAAGACAAAAAAGGTTATTTTTGATTTTCATATAATAATTGTGTTTTAAATATTTATAAGCCTTTTTACTTTGATATTCTTTTTGAATTATGTGTTTATCTGTAATTGGTATAGAAACAGAGATATTGCTATACAAAGTTCTAAATTTGTGCTATTTAAAAGGGTCATATTGCAAGAGCCATATCTACAAAACTCATTGGGGTAGACATTTTTGGGTGGTTCACGCCATAGGTAGGGATGTTATGCACATCATCTGCTGGTTTGGCATTCTTTGCACCTTTTATGTGAGTGAAATTCATTCCCAGGTGCACTGGGGGTTTTCCTTTCTTTTTTTTTCATCACTTCATGTTAATTAATTATTTTCACATAAAACATTAAAATTTATAAAGTAAACTTTGTTCATCATAAAATATAATATCTCTTGTAACATATGGCCAAATTTTATGTCAACAAGTTTGTTAGTTATTTTCCTGTTAATTTTTTAAAAAGATAACCCATTTCTGGGTGGGTGTTCCCCCTTAAAATAACACACCCAATTGTCCCCAAAACATGAGAGCTAACCAGTATCTCTCAATCATACATCACGATGGTCATGTAAAAATGAGTATGGTCATGAGTAAAACAAAATGTTCAATTTAATAAATAAAACGTACACCTATTAAATGATTTCCACACTCTGTTAATTCTGTCACTCTCACACAACAACTGCCATAATTTGCTCTAGCCCCAAAATTTCTCTCAATTATCATTCACACTACTTTTTTTTTTATAGGAGGAATCTGTACATTCACAGATGGAGAAATTTGTAACAAATGAGTTTCCATTATAAATTTTAATTGTGAAGTTATATTTTTAATACCGCTGGCGCGTCTTTCAATTTTGGATATAGTGGAATGTACAAATTCTCCTCCTTGCTCTCCATGCATGCCCATTCCAAAGCCATGAGTTCTGATCCAGTCTGCGCAATGTTTTTCTAATGTGTGCTGTTTAGGAATTGTCTTACTGGGAATAGCTTTCTGAACAAAGACATATGTCTCTATTGATGCTGTTATTGATTCTTTACTAATTGGTTTACTGTATGATATTTTGTTGTGTACTTTTTCAAATGCTTCGTTCAGTGAGTTGAATTGTTCTTGGGCAATAAAAGCTATGTCAGTTATCTTTTTATTTTTAAAACACCAAAAGATGTCTTTGCAAAATAATTGCACAGTTGACATTCACTTATAGTTAAATTATGACCATAGTCTTTCCAGATGTGCTGACTGTTTTCCGATAGTAATTTGGCTGTTTCAAGACACTTCTCATTATGCCTCATTTTTGCGTTTTGTATTCGTAAGTAACACTTCCTACAAAATATAGTCGAATGCTCTGTCGATTTATCATCTGATACGTTAATTCCAAACATAAAGAACAGATCACTAACGTAATTCGAACAGTTCAGTGCATTCCGTTTTGAACTTTTTGTTTGGGAAGTTAATGCTCTCTTGCCACAGGCTCTGCACAGTGCACTGGCACAATTCATATAATGCAACAAAGTATGCTCCATTTCGTTGTTATGTAGTATAGTTTACTTGTGTATTTATATATTTAAAAAAAAATTTTTTTTCATTTTTTTCATACAAATAAGGTGCATTTTTTTTTAAAATCATTAAAAATAGAATTTTAAACTTATCAAAAAAGCATGTGACAAATTGTTTTAATTGTCAGTCACAATATGTGTGTGCAATTTGATAAAGTTTGGTCAATGGTAAACATAAGATTTTTGCTCTTGAAAGTTGGTGAAAAACGCAATATGGCGGTAGTTTCTTTTTTGGTTACCATGTAGAAGGAAAGAAGAAAAATTTGGCAAGATAAAGGCAAGAGGAGCAGCTGCAGGAAGCTGAAGGAGGTGCAGCATATAGTGCTGGACAATTTTAAACACATTCAGCCTCCCAGAATGGAGTATATTGGACAAGACAAGTAACTCGGTGACTAAAATGCATTTTTCTCTATATAGCCACCTTCAAAAATTCCAAGAAAATAACATCAAGAAACAAATAAAACAAATAACCACTGAAGTAAAAAACATACAGGAGAAAATCTAGAAAGAAGATGAAAGTAAAACATGCATAAGTAACAGCAAAGAAGAAAACAACACAGAAGAGAGAGAACATAACCTCACCCAAGCCAGGCAGGTATTAGAAGAAATTAAAATAGCACAACAGGCAATAGAAAGAGACCTCAAAAAAATAACAAAAATGAAAGAGTCTAATGAAGAAATCCTAAAGAAAATAGAGATTGAAAGAGCACTTTTAACAGAAGAAAAAAGGCAAGAGTCCGAAAAATTGAAAAAGCAGGAAAATAAAGAAAATATGGAAAAAAAATATTAAGGAAACAGTTGAACTTCTCCTTCCATACCTAGTAGAAAGAGTGCGGAGTAAGTTGGTTACTTGCAATGAGGAGTTTGTAGAGAACATGAGAGATGGTGGGCAAAACAAAACAAAAGGTACATAGAGAAACTAACAAACAACAAAATTTAAAAACAAAAACATAACTATGATAACCATATAAAATGGAGACTAGAGACCATAGAGCTATAAAAGTAGTTCAGTGGAACTGTAGGGGTGCCAGGAAGAACCTGATGTCTATTGTGGGGCAATTTAAGGAATCAAAACCCATTTTTACAATACAAAAAAACCCTCCTAACCCCCAACAAAAACTGAACTATCAAGGATATATAATGATAGAAATGATAGACTGGAGGGAAGAGGAGGGGGCGTGGCCTTTTTAATACATGAAGACCACAAAATATTAAATTGGGAACAATTCAACACAGAAAATATTGAAGGAATAAGTGTAACAGTAGACAGTGAGCCAGATAACTTAAAAATAATAAACATTTATAGCCCCAAGGGTAATATAACCAATAGGGACATTGCCACTATTAACACACAAATAGACCAAAGAACATTACTGGTAGGTGACTTTAATGCACACCATGAGGCATGGGGTAACAACAGTAATGATCCAGCAGAAAAAAGACTGTTAGATTACATTGAAAGTGCTGAGCTAATCATACTAAATGATGGCTCAGTGACAAGGGTTAACCCATGCAACAATGGAGGAGATACAGCAATAGACATAAGTATTATAACACCAAACCTAGCCTCTGCTAAATGGGAAGTACTGAATGACTCCAACTCAGACCACTTACCCATAGAAATAAAACCTAAATGACAAATACAGAACTAGTCCAAGAAGCTCCAAACCTACATTCAACCTCAAAAATAAGCAAACTGGGAGTCCTTCCAATTGGAGCTAAGTAAACTAAGCATAGAACAAATTGAATCTAACAGTGTGGATACATTTGCAGAAAAACTAACAAATGAGATTTTAAAAATAGCAATAAAATATATACCAAACAGGAATATGCCTGATCACTTAAAATCAACACAAAAAGGTAAAGATAGGAAAAGAAACAAAGATAAAAATCAAGTACCATGGTGGACAGACAGATGCTCAGAACAACTGAAATTGAGGGAGAGGGCCCTGATAAAGTATAGAAAACCCAGAACTGAAGAGAATTACACAAACTATATAAAAATAAGAAATGAAACAAATAAAATAATATTCAGAGCTAAAGAAAAGAGATGGAGAAATTTTGTCAAACATTAAACCATAGGTCACAAGTAACTACAGTTTTGAGAAAACTAAAAGCAATTAAAGGAGGAAACAACAAGAAATTTAAAATCCCAACAATTAAAATACCAGAGAGAGCTGAAACAGATAGAGAAAAAGCCAACTGTTGCGTACTTTTACATAGATGGCAGTCTTAGGTCCTGCCTGTGTTAAAAGGTTACGCACCATTCTTATGATAGGAATATTATTTGTGCGTATGATTTATCACGTACGTGTGTGCACTATGTAGTATATGAGAGACTCTTAGCGCACGGGTTTCTAAGATCGAGAGAATGACGTCAGAGAGTGATGTTGAAGGGTCAAGCCGGACTGATCGTCCGTAGTATATTGTATTGTGTCCCTGATGAATAGGAATTATTTCTATGGGGGACGTCTGGTTTTCTTATCAGAACCCAATATCAAGATGTATATGTAAGTCTTGCACCCATGTGTTGATAAATAATCTTATTGATGATTTTAAGTGATGTCTCCACTCATTACTGGCATCTAGCTGGAGTCCTCATGGCAGGATTTCAAGAATGGATCAGATGAGCTGATAGCTTCACTTGTAAAACGTAGTGGTAATCCTACGAGAGGAAATATTATTTAATATATTGCAAAATTGTATTACGAAGTGCCGACATCTCGGTCATGGCACGTATTGGAGAGGTTAGCCAAGGATAGTCGCTAACATGTATTTTATCTTGATGTAGAAACGTGTGGATCTAATGTTTAATCAACTGTCTGAGCAGTCTATGGAAGAAGTTAATTGAGCAAGACATTATATTTTGGATGCCTTATCAAGTATTATAAAGATGTATATTAAGCCCGATGTCCTTGTAGAAGGTCAACGGCCGATGCCTTAGAAACCATCATAGAGACAGATTAATTGTATGAACTTTAGTTTAGCGAGGAAGAATATTGATAATGGAACTGACTAGAAAGACGTATATTGCCATTAGGAACATTACGCCAGATTTTCACCATCCTGTTTTCTTATTGATCGCCCATGCATCAAACGTATCGTCTACTATTTCATATCGTGTTTGTATCCGTGAATAAATACATTGAACTTTAAAGACAAGCCTTTGCTGAATACTTCAGTTGATCAAAGTTCTATTGACATACTTGAAGTTCATTTTAGAATTCGCGTTATTGGCATGAACTGGCAGTATCATCTACCATCGTCAACTCATTCAAACATATAAAAACCCAACTCAACAATATGGCGGCACAGTGTGTCTTGAATTACGCTGGATTCAATAAGGGAACGACCTCGTGTAGTCCTACAGTATACTGAGATACGTGGATTTTCAAACTGTATACGTACTCCGGATAACGGTTTTCTCAAGGTCAAGGACTAAGTTGGACCTCATCTTTCAGTCCTCAGTGTCGAATATGAGCATTGTATTACTCAAGAAGAAGTATTGCGATTTCTCATACGTACACCTACGGAGACGAGGCATATTATTTTTTCTTGCGGGCGAGATAAGTATAAACGCAGTATCGTTTTTACACTGTATTGCGTTTAGCTGTGCCTCATCTTTTGATTATGTCCACATATTATTCATGTGAGTTGCTTGTTCTATGTTTTATGTTTATTGTGGGAGGTTGGGTAGGTAAATTATGAAGGGAACATCCCAGGTTCATCTCAGGGCCTTCATAATTGTTCTATAAGTTTATTTGCAGACTTTCTGCAGTGGAATGTTCCGGCACCTGTGTGTCGAAGGATTCTAGGTCCACTGTGTCTGGTGGTCTGTGACACCTGTCTGTTTAGCTGTATTGTCAAGTTTTCATTGTAGTTTTCGTAGTTATTTTTATTCGTACCTTGGTTTATGATGTATCTTGTTTGTAACATTCGTCCATTCTCACCTTACTATCGTTGAGTCTTTTTTACAAACCTATGTTTATACACTGTGTTGTCCATTGTCTTGTTTTATTGTTTATTGCAGTTATCATTGCAATTTCTGCAAAATTATTTCTTATTTTTTCATTCTAACCTTTTTGATTTCTGCAAATGTTTTCACTTGTCATTAACTATCTTGTCTTGTCACTATTGTCTATAGCTTTTGTCTTATCATAACGTTACATAAATTATTTTATTGATTAATAATATATTTGAAAATTATATATGAATTGCTTACCGTTCTTGGACAGGAACAAGTATCACTCATTATAGTGATAAGGAAAATTAATCTACATTAATTAATTTTCATTTAATAAGGAAAAAGTATAGTGACTACTTATTAATCATAATGTATTCGCTAGATTATTTTATTAAACAAGCTAAAGCCCTTCAGATGACTCCTGAAGAGGTAAAAGCATTCGCACTTTCAGAATATGAAAAGGCTCAGAAGTTAGAAACGCTAAGACTAGAAAATGTAAAATTTGAGGCAGAACAGAAAAGATTGGAGGCTGAAGAAATTGAGAAAAAAATGAAATTAGCCGCTGAATTAGAGGACAAACGATTTCAGCGTGAAACAGAACAGAAAAGATTGGAGGCTGAAGAAAACGAAAAAAGACTTCGTTTGGAGGCTACAGAAAACGAGAGAAAAGCTGCTGAAAAAGAAAGGCAACTCAGAATGGAAATGGAAGAAAAAGAAAGACTACTTAAAATTGAAATGGAATGTAAGCAAAAGGAAATGGAAGAGAGGAGATTGATAGCTGAAGAAAATACAAGAAAATATCAGCTTCAGGTTCAACATGAACAAAAAATTAAGGAGATGGAATTTGAACAATTTAAATTAGCTCATGAAGCTAATTCTCAGAAAACTCATGAAGGCCAATCTTCATCTAGACATGATAATTTTAGGGAAGTTCACCTAAAATTACCCAAATTTAATCCACCATCCGACGACGTAATATTCTTTCTAGACAGATTTGAGGCCACTTGTAGGTCTTATAACGTGGATAAAACACTATATTGTACATATTTATCCAGATTACTTACAGGGGATGCTATGGCGGTATATCATACAACTAGTGCTAATGAAAAAAATGATTATGACGCACTGAGAGCCGCTCTTCTTGTGAAATATCAAATGACTGAAGATCAATACAGATTGCGTTTTAAATCTATGTTACCACAATCAGGAAAGAACTTCAGTGACTTTCTTTCCCAAATACGGCTAACCTTGGAAAGATGGATCGAATTGTCCAAGGTAGAAAAGTCTTATGACGGTCTTTTCGATTTATTGCTGCGCGATAAAGTTTTATCGTCAGTAAATCCTGCATTTCTTTCATTTTTGCATGAGCGTAAACCTTCTTCAATAAAAGAATTAGAAGAAAATTGTAAAAATTTCTGCACCGCTCACCCAAACATGGATATTAGTAATGCGCAGATCAAAAATGAGTTACCTGTTGCTTTTGCTATGCAACAGAAGAACGTTTCACGCCATCGTTCGATGAGTAACGATAGATACTTTAATAAGGGAAGTAATGACATTTTTAACTATGGTAATTTTATAAGGGGAAACAATACCAGCAATCTGCTCCATTTAATGTTTCTTGGGGCCAATCTCATAGATCACAAGATTTTGGTAACAATAATTTCAGATATAATCAAGGAAACAATAATAAACAAAATTGGCGATCACAATCACAAAATCCTCAAAATAGACAGGGTTCTTGGAATAGATCATTTGGCCAAAATCACAACAATGAGGACAATAATTGGCGTACTCATCCAGATTTCAACTCAGGCAGAAATAGTAATTATTGCAATTTTAATGCCAATAGTCAGAATCGATCGCGACGAAGAGATAGATCTTCAAGCAATTCACGTCGACATGCTAATGTTGCTTTAAGAGATACACAGACTAACAATGAACAAGATAATGATGCTAATACGCATAATGCCATGTCTTGTTCTCTTGATTTTAATCAGGTAAAAGCTTGTTCTGAATGTACGACTCTTTTCCAGCCAAAGGCGATCACGACGCTGTGATGCGGACACACATTTTTGCCTAGTCTACCTGCAGTCTGCACGGCCACTTCGGCGTCAGTACACCAGGGACAGGGTTGTCTTAAATTTAATAAAGGATATGTAAATTCCATTCCATGCTCTATTTTATTTGATTCAGGTTGTAGCACAGTCAGTGTCCGGACTTCGCTGATCGACCCATCATGCGCTACAGGCAATGTTGTGAAATGTGTCACCTTTGGAGGCACTGTGGAAACCTTTCCCACAGCTATAATTAATTTACATACACCATTTTTTCAGGGAAAATTCATGCGTGCCTGCTTCAGAATCCGATTAGCGATGTGATTCTAGGTCGAATACACGGTATAAAAGAGTGTACCCCTCAGCAAATTGCTGAATGGGAAGAGCGACATATTCAGGCTGCGAATGCAGTAGTCACCAAAGCGCAAGCTACTGTTATGTCGTGTGATACACCTGCTGAACCTACAGTTTACGCCACTTATGATGATAATTCTCCTATTTCACGGGAGATGTTTGCGACTTTGCAAAAGAATGATTCTTTAAAAAAAAAATTTCAATTTGTGAACAAAAATAATACCAACACCAGAAATGCAAAATCTAGACATGACTTTGCTCTTAAAAATAGTATTTTGGTTAGGCTGATACGGGAAAAGAATTCATCCTTACGTTCACAGATTCTAGTCCCGTCTTCTATGAGAGCTCGGATATTACAGCATGCACACGACTCGCAATGCGCAGGCCATATGGGTTTTTCGTGAACCAAATCTAGATTGCTATCTGCATTCTACTGGCCTGGCGTCCATAGAGATGTCACTCTTCGCCAGCTTCTTCCTGGTGACGAAGCATTTGTTCTATTACCTTCTCATAACAATCGTCTTCTAATTACTTGGAGAGGTCCTTTTAGGATCATCTCGAGAATATCCGATGTTGACTACATCGTGGATATTAATGGCAAACATAAAACCTTCCACATTAACATGTTGAAGGAGTATTACTCACGTCCTGATTATCTACTGTTAGTGTTCCAAGCAACTGACGATCCCACCCCTCCTATTCAACACTACTCTAATTTATCGGTTATCCATGAAGAAGAATCTTCTTTTGATGATGTACAATTGCCTATACCAGTTGTACCGCTTCATTCCACTGAGAATTGGAATGACGTCACTATCTCTTCTACTCTCTCTGCTGATCAACGTCAGCAAGTCTCTTCAATTCTGCACTCGTATGAGGATGTTCTCACTGACATCTCAGGTCATACGTCAGTTATCCAACATGATATTCTTTTGACTGACGATACACCTATTCGAGTCCGTCCATACCCTATCCCTTTACACTTTCGTGATAAGGTTGATAAGGAATTGGATGAGATGCTTCGATTAAATATAATTGAACCATCTTCATCACCATACTCATCATCTATGGTGATCATTAGAAAGAAAGACAACAATATTCGTCTTTGAGTAGATTACAGAAAATTAAACAAAGTGACAAAATTCGATGCCGAACCTTTGCCCCTTTTGGAAGACTTATTGGTCAAATTAGCACATTCTACCTTCTCTAAATTTGACCTTTCTAGGGGATACTGGCAAGTGCCACTCACACCTAAAGCAAAACCACTCACCGCTTTCTCGACACCACATGGTCTATTCCAATGGAATTTTATGCCATTTGGATTAGTAAACGCACCTGCTACCTTTGTACGCATGATGCGTCGCGTATTTTCTCATCGTCCCGATGTCATTACTTACATTGATGACATCTGTCTGTTTAGCGACTCATGGGATGAGCATATTCAGGGATTAAATGCTTTACTGTCTACGTTACGTGATTATACTTTAACAGCTAAGCCATTGAAGGCATTTGTGAGTTTTCACGACATCTCCTTTCTGGGTCACCGTATTGGTCATGGCTTGCTGTATACAGAGGACAGTAATGTCTCTAAAATTCTAAACATCACAGCACCTAAGACAAAAAAAACAAGTTAGATCTCTTTTAGGACTAATACAGTTCTATGCTAAGTTTATCCCTCATTTGTCTACTATAACTGCTCCTTTTTCTTCTTTGGTGAGAAAAGGAACAGCTAGCGTAATTCAGTAGTCTAACGAGCATCAAATTGCGTTAGATGAAATTAAAAGATTTTTTTTCACAGGCTCCAGTTTTAAGGTTGCCTAACAAAAACCTTATTTTTATTCTTCGTAGTGACGCGTCATCATATGGAATCACCGGGGTTTTGATGCAAGAATATTCAGGCACCTTGCACCCCGTGATGTACGTGTCGAGAAAATTGACGACCACCGAACAGAAATATTCAGTTCTGGAAAGGGAACTTCTTGCCTTAGTTTGGTCTATTACAAAACTGGAACGATACCTATTAGGCTCACATTTTATTGTTGAAAGTGACCAAAAGGCTCTCACAGCTCTTAATACGAAAGACGTTAAATCTTCTTCAAAGTCAACAAGGTATGCTATAGCCTTACAACCATACAGCTTTGAGATTCGTTCAATACCTGGAGTTAAAAACGTGTTTGCGGACTGTTTGTCACGCTGTCCAAGCGAACCTGTCGAACCAGAACAACTTCCAGAAATGTTTTTAATTAAGAAATATATTGATTAGTTAGAATCAATTTAAGTTTCTCAAGTAGTGGTATAGTTCACATTCACTAACTTTAATAGTTTATATGTGTCTCCTCATACTTATATCTACCACTCATGGTACATGATTTTTGATACTTATAGATGATTAATCCACCTTAGTAATGTTAGAAACATTAAGTGTGTTGTTCTCTTAGCGTGTTGAATTATGCATTGTTTTATTCACTTTGCGTGTTTTAATTTCATTTTTCGGTTTATAATTCACTTGTCATTTGTTACATATCATCATTGTTTTTCTTTTTTTTCATTTGAAATCATGTGTTAGTTTTGTTTTGTTTTCTTTTGGAAATTTAGTTGGATGTTTTACCATTCTTTTGGTTCTGATTTCCAACTTTCTTTGAATTTTTTTTCTTTGAATTTCACATCGTACCAAAGTAGGTCGATTGTGGATGTATGCTTTAATGCATGCTCTGGTTTAGTTGTCTTGATTTCTATTTAATATTCATTTTCTTTTTATGGTATAATATTTTAACTTTGTGTGGTATAACTGCTATGAATATGTCTAACGGTCCAATAGAGTGCTTTCAAAAGCTTATGAAATAGTAATGTGTACGGACCTATGAGTCTAGGATATTATGTACGACGATAGTATTAAAACACAATATTCGTGAAACACGATAAGGTGTAATTGGCTGTTAAAGCCTGGCGAGCAATATAATATAATATATACAGAGTTGTGATATATATATTAGGCTGAGACCCTAATGGAACTGTAAGCAGAAGTGCTAATACTGTGTGAATATAATAATTATACCAAATACTTGATAAATAGATTTTGGTTGAGATATAATGAACGTTAATTAAAACGGCAAAGAAACAGATATGCAATGTCTGAAAAACAGTACACTCTACGCTGTGATATGTCAAGTGTTCTTGAATGGGAAGTATATTATTGCCATTGATTCATATTGAAAGGATGAATATTTAATAAAGTATTGTAAGTCGTCCAAATAGAGATATTTCAATGAAGTCGTTACAACGTTCCAGTTATGACTGTCTTTTAAAAAATAATGACAGTTGACCTTCACATGTATTGGTCACAAGACTACATATTCAGGAAAATACATACTCTGTCAAAAGTAGAAAGCGGAATGAATCAAGACAACATGGTCAAAGAAATATATATGAAGTTTTATTGAATAAACGTTTTGAGATGCAACCACCTGAAAGAATTACTAACAAATCTATGGTTGTAATACAAAATTGATACCGGGTGTAAATCAGAACAGATGATCTAACAATTGCAAGAAACGTAATACAAGATTAACCCATTCAATCAGAAAAAGTCTGCAACACTCAGCACTCGAATTCTGGGACGTGCCCTTGCCACAAAATTGTAGATTGACAGAGCAGTCAGCAGCCAACAGAAACACTTCATCAATCTGACAACTAAGTTAGTTAGATCTTATCAAGCCAGAAACCAAATGAACTCTTTTAGTAATCCACTTTCAGCAAATTTTCAGTGAAGAAACAAGTATTCATAATTGATATAATTCTTACAGAAAGAAGTGCACACGTATATAAATCAGTATTTTCCATAGATGAAAGAGCTAATGAAGTAGCATTTTTAAATCAGTTGGGGGGCTTGAAAGAGCTAAATAAAATACACATATCTTTTCACAAAAGGTGGTGCGCAGATAGAAAGTTAACTTTCCTAAGACACATTCAGCATTGTTTCTTGACTTCTGACTATCTTGTGAATATACTCCCTCAAGGTAGAAGAATCATCATCCTTCTATTTGCATCTCTGCTAGAGTAATCTTGTGCGAAGGTAGATGCTTTTGAAGATCCATGTTAGATACTCCAGGTTTTGGCCATTGTTGGACCATCACTGCACACAGCAGTGGAGGCATCCTGTGACAATATTTGACCAAATGTAAGCTTCACACTAACGAAAAGATCATGGTCTTATTTCATGTAGTTCAAGAATAATGTGAATTTTGGTTAGTTAGCTCATGGACTTTCATTAGGAATGAGGAAACAATGGCCTTTAATCCTGGGGTCACTGTACTTTTAACTGTCAGCTAAACAGTCAAACAGTGACCATTTAATCCTGGGGGGTCACTGTAATTTTAACTGTCAGCTAAATAGTCAAACAATGGCCTTTAATCCTGGGGTCATAACAGTCAGCTTCAAAGAACTAGTCGAAATATTGATAGCCTCAGTTTACCCTTTACTCCCTTTCATCCCTTAGAAATCTAGTAATTTATCTCTTGTGACCTAATATTGCTTGCCCCTGCTCCAATATATAAAACAAGATCTTGTCCAACATTACCAGCCACCAAAAACATCAGCTGCAGAGGGAAAAAATGTGCCAACATAACGAGACATGCTCTACTGAACAAATACAACCAACATAACCAGGCAATATCTCATATTTGTTATTGTTGAACAGAAATGACATCACTGCTCCCTGGGCAAACCCATAGGTGCTCAATCAACAGCCCTTGACCTTGATGATCCATTTATTGCAGTACCATTCTCTAACAGGTGATCATTACTTGTTCTCAGTATCTCTCCCTTATCCATATCCAGTGTCCACACTATGGATGCTCTTGATGCTAGTCTGTCAGTTCTCTCATCACCGGGTAACCCTGCATGACCAGGACAGTAGATCCATACCAGCTTCAGCAGATTTGAAGCTTCTATGAATGTTTTCCATTTATGCCATAGCCAACCATTTTGAACCTTTCGAAGCATGGACTGAGAGTCTTGACACAATGACTGCCTTTGTTAATAAAGTTTTAGTTAGCAGAAATCCTAAATTAAGCTTAAACGCAATTCACACATGACATGAATCAATGCAGCAATGCGATATGACGTTAATGTCGTTAAAGTACATGAATATCTTACAACAAGAGAAAGAAGAGAAAAAAAAATAGTACAAGAACACAAGGATAACTAATTAACACAATTTTTACATTACTTAATTATTCTGCTCTAAGTACCTTTGTACGTTGGCAAGACAAGTAATGTCCAAAACAAATTTGCAATAATACAATCATACTCCAGACTATCCATGTCAGGACTAGATTTCTAGTATTAATATTGCAATCTTAATTAATGTGAATGTGCATTCCAGAATAATAACATGATATCGTAGTTGGAAATTGTTCGTGTCTGTAAGTAGAATAACACTGTTCAATGTACCGCTAGCTAAAGTGAATAATGATTATCTCCAAGTCATGTAAATCACAAATGTTAATATGAATGGTTTGGAAATCAACTTAATAATAATAATAATAATAAATTCTTTAAGCGCCAAACACGGCGCATAAGGCAGAAACCAGTGCTCTCCAGGTTGTTCGTTGTGACGCCACTCCTCTTAGCTCAACTTAGTGTTCATGTATTCGCCGTTCTTTGTCATAGTGACTAGTAGTGGATAAACACCATGGCTTCACACATGTATAATATAAAGTCAATTAACTAAAAGAATATGAATTTTCAGGTTCGAGATGTGGGCATCTCGATAAATTATCGACGACTATATTTGATTAATTTGGGATAGCTTGAATATCATATTTTCTCGGCATCAGTCAACGTTCTTGAGATATGGAAGGTTGCATGTACCGTTCCTCTCAAATTCTTTCACCAGCGAAGCAACGAAAAACTCTGGAACAAGCATCTGTGCGGGGATAATAATTCAAATTTATAACTGGTTAATCTCAAATAGAAGGCATAGAGAAAAAAAAAAAAAAATCCAATTTTGGAAAATAATTTAACCCCGGCCTGGCACTCTGGTTTCCAGTGCACGTGGTTCGGTAAGCCTTTTTTTTTTTTTTTTTTTAAGCAGGCAGGGGGGGCGGCAGTGACCAAAAACAATTCGGGCATAAATCTACTGTATTTCTGAATTAAAATCAAGATTACCACGAACTTGCTTCTGAGTAGTGGGTATGGACAATTTTATAATTTTGAAAATGTTCTGTGGCACAAATGAAATTTAAGACATAATCAACATAAGATATACGTAAAATGAGAAAGATGCACCCGAGAAAAATACATTAAAAACTGCGTGGTGCAGAACCATGAACTAATTGCAGGTGTAGGCAACAGTGTCGAAAATAGGCTCCGTTGTCGAAGTTAATAACTTGGCAAGCATCTCCATGTGAATAAAAATAAACAAGTGCTACTTTATCATTAGAGCTGGGAATAGGAAAAAAAGACGCACATATCGAACATCCGCAGTGTACTGAAAAAAATCAAGCAAGCGAAAGTGCGCGCCATGTAGTGCTTGGTGGAAGATTTTGCACTAATACGGCGGTGCAGTGAGCGTATATTGGTACCACCACCATATGTGTGGGGGGCGATCCCACGAAATTCGCGTTATCAGCACGTAATCGTGCGCTGGGAGGGTATGCCGTCGCAGTGGAATGAGAGACATGCTGATTAATTTGCCGCCTGCTCATCTTGACTGGCTTAAAAGGTGCATCATACTGCATGGGCTGAGTGTGATGTTTATTGGAAATCGGTCCCATCGGTTTGGAACATGTCGTAGGTGACTGCTCATAAGGTACTGCTAAACTCTTTCTTTAACAGATGTAATGAGTCTAGTATGACCAGGCAAGTTTGCTCTATCAATTACAATCAACCTCACATGTAGCAATCAGACTCTTTATTAGTATATTTTTGCATCGCCCTTGACGATTCTCATTTGCATTTTTAAGATCAGATACACTGTGAGTATGTCTTCATGAAGATGTCATAGCATGACAGTGATCACGAGGAAAATTGTATCTGCCTCGAAAAGAAGTTTTTTCTCTTTACTCGGGCAAGATAACTCATTAACATCCTTCTTGGTATTTCCTGTACGTTTGCACATCCCATCTGTTGTCGCCTGAGGGGTGCCAACAGTTTATGTTTTAAAACGATATCTAAAAGGTTATCAACCCTATTTCGTAACTTAGTAATTTCACCATTTTGCCTCTTTATTTTCTTCTTCGAGGTTTACATTTTTTACTCTTTTGCTCAATGAGTAATACCTCAAAGTTAGCCAACCCTTATTTACGACTTTTACTTAAATTTTCCCTTCTTTACTTTGAAGGCATTTTAGTTCTTGATTTATCACGTTCAAGTGTTGCTACCTTTACTTTCCAACTTTACGTCTCCCACATGGCTTTCTTTTTCTTCGCCATTTTCTTCAATCTCCTTTTTTTGTGCCCATCCTCCATATGTGACTGAAGTCGGGGGCCACCTGAAACCTGAAAACCCTGGATTTGAGCAGCCTGTGCCCTCTAACCTTTTCGTTTAACTTCTCAATCAATCTTTCAATTGTCCGTCTATGAACCTCCAACGAAACTCATGCATTTTTTTCCTTCCTCAGTAATATTCTTCTAATAACTTTGCATTTTTCCCTGTGCAACACACCGTTTGTTGTCTGTTTATCTGTTTCTCTTGAGCATCGTTGTGTTGAGTATAGCATGACGTACAGTTTTTAATACTTGACTATGTTGTACATGAAACGTATTGTCCTAGAAAATATACAGAGATTCCGCCCGTAAGAAACTCTGCCAGTTCCCTAGCAATGATTATAGTTGAGGACACAGAACGACAATAACAATCTGGCAAAATCCCCCCCCATATCTGATGCCGCCTGATTTAAAAACACGGCCTATTACATATTGCCTCAAGTGCTGGGCCTTGAAAATCCATCCTCCTCCCCCATAGTAATAAATTCCTGATAATTCATTATTTTTACTTCTTCAGTATCTTACTATCAATATTATAAATTATGTAAATAAATGTATCTCGATTATTAGTAACGTCAATTACCAATTCACTATGCTTTGTGCTTTGCACTATTATTATCAATGCAAATACGGATTCTTAATATTAATAATCAATTAAAAAAAAATAGTATGACTAGATCAACAGTAGTAAAGATATCGGAGGGTACAAAAAACGAGGAGGAAAGAGAGGAGAGGGAAAAAAAAATTATAATAATGTACAAGAACAGAATTGATGGAACTAATCATGAAGACAAGATTACAAGTGACCTAAGACAAATGTAATACAACAGCAGCAAAGTAAACGAAAAAGAATGCAAATGGGAGAAACTATGGAGGAGAAACAAACAAATAAAAACAGACTTTACTGCTTAAAACAAAACAAAAAACAGGACAGGACCTGTAACAATATATATAAATGTAAACAAGTGACAGAAGGTTAGACTAGCATTACGAACAGCATGGTTGCCAACTAAGGACAAGAAAACAAAACCGACACACTACAAAAACTGACAACTAAAAAAACGTGGGCAGCAAACACCTAACCAAAATTAGGTCACACTATAACAGGCAGTGAACCACGTCGGTGAGTAAAATCATACCCGGAAATTTCACTGCTTGAGAAATGTAAGCAAAACCTAAGAAAAAAAACATTAGAAATATCTGGCTGAGCGAGTCATTTTACAATGACATGTGTCGATAAACAACAGATTTTGTACAAAGACGATAGAACAAGAAAACGAATAACACAGATGTATCACAAAAAAGGCTTACACCACGGCAACAGCCACAAGATAGACAAGAGTGTATTAACAGGCACTTATCTTATCGTAATCCGATCAGATGCAATGTCCGGAAAAAGGTGTCAACCACTGGGGGAAAACGCTGTCCCTCGATACAAGTGAAGCATAAGATAAAATGTAAATCAGTAGTACACGGTCTCCAATCAGATGGGCATCATGAAACTGTGTAGATCTTGAAACGTTGTGTTGACTTGGTACAAAATAACTTGACATCGCCGTGGCAGGACTTGAAACTTGAAAAAAATCTTATTAAATGTTATGATGTAGGACTGGAACACGACGAAATAAACTTGGAAAACTGGTTTGGCTTGAAATTTGTAATCTTGAAAACGTGTGACAGCAGAACACAATAGGACATTGAAACTGGAACATTGGATATGCGCAGTGGCAAAGTTCGTTATCCAACTGGACCCGCTGGTAATGGGGGACTGAGTTCATGAAGTGGTAAACAGAGGTGACGATCGAATATACAGATTAAATGGCAGCTGTAGATTTGCAAAGTACGAAGGAATACTTGCTTATGTGAATTTGAAAACCATGCCCTGATAAAAGTATCGATCCAAAACTATACAGGCCCACCAAATTATATGGTGTTACGGTGGGATATATTAGAGGATCATGCATGTATACGCGAATGATAGCAGGTGTTCATTCAGGACATTATGGTCAGTACACATAACAAAGCCGGTAGGTGAACAGGTCCACGGGAAAACATGGTTGACATTTAATAAATAAAGTCACTTCACAATAGTATCCATCAACACATCAAAAGTACATAGCAATGGATAAGCGTAGTAGATTATCCCTTGTCCGTCAATAAGTTTCAAACGTTAGACATCTTTAAGTGGCAATAACATAATAATGATTTACTCCTCTCATCTCCCCTCAATCCTGGCCGTTGTACTAAAGGTTCGGGCAATCCACGAAAACCAAAGTAATGCGGCAGAAGAAATCAGGGCAAACCAAATATTAGTTGCCTCATATCTCAAAGTTACACTTGTAGTAAATTATGGTATGAACTTCTAGATAAGTTCGTGAACCATCTTACACATAACGTAGCGGCCTCATAAAAATCAATAATGCCACAATGGATATATTCATATCACGCTCCATTATCCCGGAGCTCGAAAAATTACATCTCTCTTGGACGCAAACACAAAGACGGAAGCCCAATTAATTTACACACTGAACCCCACGACATGTGACCGAAACGTCACTAGTTGACCGTCGCTCAACACGGGTGAACGCTTCGCTCACCACGGGTGGACGCTTCGTGCAAACCGTAGTTTGTCAACAGGCGAACACAATTCCTCACATAAAAATGGAAATGTGCTAGCGTGTAGTAACATGTCACACTATTTTATCCGCATCTCAAATCTATCCTTAACACAGACGATCATCAATCGCCCTTAGTATCTCTCCCTTATCCATATCCAGTGTTCCCACTATGGGTGCTCTTGAGGCCAGTCTGTCAGCTCTCTCATTGCAACGTGCCCCTGCATGACCAGGACAGTAGATTCACACCAGTTCTTGAAGATTCTATTGATGGTTTCCATTCCTGCCGCAACCATCCATTCTGAACTTTCTGAAGCATGGCCTGAGAGTCTGACAATATAACTGGCCTGGTTGATAAGAGTTTCAGACAGCCCCCTCAGTGCTGCAGTAACTGCCTCTACCTCCATTTGCATGCTGGTTGTAGTCATGTAGGCTCCACTCTGTTCAGCAACAACCCTGCCCTTTATCCTCGCAGAGAAGCCCCATCCTGATTTCTAACCACGCACTACAGACGTATCAATGTACACAATTGTTTCATCATCACCAGCATGATCACTTATTAGCTGATTAATCTCCCGCTTTGCTTTTCCATTGCCCTAAAATCTGCACTCTCTGCCAAGGCTAATGATGACCTGCTGGTAGGATATCCAGTTCTTTCCTGACTTAATCCACTCTTCCCCTTTGGATACATTTTCAACCCTGGTCACTTGACCAATCGTAGCCTCTGCCTGTACCATCCATATATTCCCCCTCTTTATTTCTTGCTTCTTTGATGTCAGCTTCATTCTCATGTAGGGGGTTTTTCTTTTAACGGTGGTTACCGCATATAGGCTTTTGCCTGGGCCATCGCATATCTGGATCTAATCAATGGCAGTCCGAGCATGTATCTCATTGTCGCAATGGGGGGGAATTATGCGTTCATCTCAAAATTAGTTGTATCCCTCCATTTTAAATGCATTCCAGTCGTTCACATTGTGACACTGACAGCGTGAGTATTCCTAGCCCATACTCGATTACTAAAATCACGAGCTGATGATAAAGGAGAAACAGTAGTCTCCATTCCAAGCGCACAGCAGCCATTGTCTTTAAGGCTGCCAGGTCCTCATTTGCACTTCTGTATGATCACTTCAACATGATGCTTCAATGATAGCCCACGATCAAACGGTACTCCCAGATACTTCACTTGTCTTGCCTTTCAATGTTCTGCCCATTGAAAGTGATGTCCGGAAGGTCTGCTTTCACTATGGAGTTGTTCAAAGAGCACTACATCACACAGGCCTTGTTGGGATTGACCTTTGATCCGCTTTCCTCACACCATTTAGAAACTGCAAGTAGCACTTCTTGAATGCCTTGGACCATTTCCTGTGTCTAAGCCAGTTCTGTACATGAGTATGTCATCTGTGAAAGTTAATGTTCATCCCAGTCCTGTTGGTTGAAAGGTTGCCATTTTTGTTGTGTAGATGTTTATACAGCACTGGTGATAGTGGAGAAACCCTAAGGTAGTCCTGGGCAAAATACACATTGGTTTTGATGTCCATGTTCCCAAGTGAAATCCAACTGATCTCTCCATTAATGCAGCTTCTATGTACCTTGTTAACCAAGGGTTTACACAACATGCCATTATACAGTCTATTAGGGTTGCAAAGTTCACACTGTTATAAGCATTCTCTAAGTGAATTGCTAACAGCCACCATTTCTCTTTTACCATGGAATCCCTCGTACACATCGTACGCAAAATGTTCCAGCGTTGCCCCCATGTTGTTTTCTTGGGCCTGTAGTACCCAGGGTATCAGGAAGGATGTGTGCATTTTCGAGATGGCGCATTACTTATCTTGCAACTATCTTTTCAAGTAATTTGCCATTGACATTCTGTAGTGTGATAATTCAATTGCTGCTGAGCAGTGTGGGGTCTTTGCAAGGTTTAGGAAGTGGCCGATAGGTAACTGTGTAGTCAGTCTTCCGGCACCTCAGCATTCTGTATCTTCTTCTTCTTTGATTCCTTAGCCACCAACCATCAAAGCAGTTAGTGGCCATCGTGCCTGGTGGTCATTCATTGTAGGGCAACAACAAATTGATTCCACTTTGCTCGGTCGGCGGCCATCCTTCGTACAGTGCCCCAACTCTGGTTCATTCTTTGCATTTCAGCCTCCACAGTCCTCCGCCAAGTTGTTTTTGGTCGGCCTCTCTTTCGCTTTCCTTCAGGGGTCCAAAGCATAGCTGTTCTTGTGATGGCATCGGGGTCTCTTCTGAGGACATGACCAACCCAGCGCCAGCGTCTGCCAGCTATGATGGTGTGCATGTCCTCTTGCTTGCTACGAGTAAGCAGATCTTGGTTGGTGATGGTATTCGGCCAAAAGATTCGGTGAATTTTCTTTAGGCATTTTGTGTGCAAAAGATGAATAATTTCGACATTTCCTTCTCTGTAACTCTCCCAGCATTCTGCAGCATAGAGAAGTTTTCACAGAAAGCACACAGCTCTGAGTATAATGACAGAAAAAATAGAGATTTATAATATATTCTGTAGTTTGCTGGTGGTGATGTTGAAATCAGAGGCTCACATATTTGTTATGGCTGTTTTATATTGTGGGAGTACCGCGTGTACACCACCATCAGGACCCGGAGCAGTTTTGTTTTCGTTCTGCTTGTGTATTCAGAATGACTATACTATGTCCGCTTTCAGAACAAAAAATGAGATCGAAGTATACCTGGCACCATTTTGCCATTTTCAGAAACATTGCCCAGTTACATTGATGTGGGCACATTTGTCACCTTTTTCCGTTTCGCTCCACATATCGATTAAATAATGCTCTTTCTTCTCTTCGTTTCATCTTCAGGTTTAGTCCTGTAGAGCTTTTGATATTAGGGATTACTTGGCTTGCATTTTTTTTATTCCATTTTCGATGTAAGGACAAGAATTTTAGTAGGTTTTTTCTGTGCCCACCTGTGTCACAAAGTCCTCTCACACTTTCTCCTTGGCCTCCATTGCCAAGCTCTTGATCTATTTCTGGCTCTTTGCTTTTTCTCCGTCATCTCTTCCGCAAAAAAACCTTTTACCTCATTCATCGTTTTTTTCTGTTTCATGCTGTACGCCATTCCTTTGTTGCTCTTTCCTGTTTTTCTATCCATGCTTCCTCCACTGTCTTATTCCACCAGGGAGGTTGGGGTGAAAGGTTTTCTCGTTGTCTTTTTTGTTTGGCATTGTGACGTCATGTGTTGTGTAAAGGGGTTGTTACAGTCTAGTGGGCTTGTACGATTACTTGAAGGTCTGTTTAGGTTTCCTGTGTCTAGTGGTCCTACCCTTTGCAATGGAGTATAATGCAAGGTAGGCGATCACTTTCCTGTGCACCGATATAATACTCATCCCAACGAGCAAAGGGTGGTGGCATTTAGCTAGTAGTAGAGAAGAATGCCAGATCTATGACACCATTTGTATCCCAGGGTTTAGTTGCCAGTCTTAGTTGGGCTTTCATCATTCAAGATGGTCTCTACAGGAACATCACTTGGCCTCTTCCCTGGAATGGTGGTTCTTACCAGGGTGACCAAATATTTTACCATTTATTGCAAATACACCATGAGTACGTTTAAACTATCCAGAATCATCGCAGGGAGCTACAGAGATCATGCTCTGCCGTCGATACCTGCAGCAAGTGAATGATGAGGAAATACAAATGCAGAAGGAGAGGTAGGGAACTGAGAAGAAGAGAGAGAGAATAAAGAAAGGGCCAGAAAAGAAAAGGTACAGAAAGAAAGCAGATTGTCTCTTTTGTATGAAGTATGTGAGTTATAGGATACTGAAATTGTGTTGAAGTGTGAAACAAGGGGCAGGGACATTATACAAAATAATCATCTACAATTCGATATGCCTCATGATCCAGGAGACGAATTTAGTTGCCGAATATGTGTTATCAATTCGCCTAGGCTCAGATGTTACGCAAAATCCATGTGGGTATCGCTATGATCGTGCAGATTGATGGGCCACGCTTATAAGTTTGTCACAATGTGTTTTCATGTCTAAGGTTGAGCCTACAATGTGCTTGAGGAGGCTAACTGGCTGTAGAAGTATAAACTTGAAAAACTATGTTGGGGGCTGTTTGGGATTGTGACGCGAGGCCCCCTGGCACCCAGGAAGACACTGGGACTTACATAAGGTTTCATCCCTAGCCTCTTACATTGGGGCATGTATGGCTCTACCATTTCTTTCATTCCTTTGATCCCTTAGCAGCCGCAGATGACCGTCCATTCAAAAGCAGTTCAGTGGGCCATTAAGCATCGGTAGCGCATTCTTGTAGGGCAACAACAAATTGATTACCACTTTTACTCGGTCAGCGGCACATTCCTTTGTTTCAGATGCCCACACAACTCTGGTTCATTCTTTGACATCCTCAGCCTCTTCCACTCAGTCCCCCTACGCCAAGTTGTTTTTTGGTTTCGACCTCGCTCTTTCGTTGTTCACTTCCGGCGGTCCATGTGACATGAGCTGTTATCTAGGTGATCACAGGACACTAATTCGGGCGTCTCTTCCTGAAGGAGTCAACCATGGCCAACCAGCCTTGACTCCCATCCCGTCTATGCCAGCTTTGTTGGTTTGTGCATGTCATCCTTGTTCCTGCTCATTGTTTGCGTCGTTTCGTACGAGCTAAGCAAGCGGATGATTGGTTTGGTCGTGGTGACTGGATATTTGATGCCAAAAGATTCGCATGGGAGGAATGTTTTTCGCCTAGGCTATATTAATTTGTTGGGTGAAAATACGAGGTTCGAACGGAGCAATTGTGACAAATTTCTAACCCTTCGCTCATGTAAAAACTCTCTCAGGCAGCTCTTCCGCCGCTACATAGAGAAAGCACAGAATCTATAGCAACATAGTAATATGAGTTATAGAATCTACTAATTTTTGTGGGATTTTCTTGCACCCGAACCTATACTTCTTCATTATTCTTTTTGTGAAGCTTTAGAGACAGCTCTTTTTTTAATCTATAACATCTGGGATATAGGTCCTAGTCTAGTTTACAAGCGTACGCTAGGGGCACGTCTGAGACCTTATGTAAGGAGACCAGCAATAATACTAGTGCCAAAAGAGGGATGGGTAAAAATACGACTGTCTTCATGTGTGAAACCTAAAAGTTAGACGTCGTTCTTTATACACACAAAAATTATCGTGGTTCATGCAAGGGACCTATTCATGGTTTAGATATAAGTTTCACTCCGCAATGACATCAGATCTGCATAACTCAAAATATATATGAGTTAAAAAATAACGATGGAAGGCACCGTTCCAGAACTGTAACTTGCTCCACTCTCCGTTTTTTCTTCAGGCACTGAGATACTATTCACAGTCAAAAAGCATATGAATTATGTGTTCTACAATCACAAGTGATATCACTGGAGTTATGTCATCGTAAACATCACAGGTATTATTCAACATAATCCCACCAGAATCAAACGTTGTTCTTTACGGCGCTTTTATGCAGTGTCGCCTTGGACGCGCGAAAGTCTTATGACATCTCTTAGCGTGGGTATAGTGTGCGGAAAACAAATAATTGTGCATGCTTTATTCCTTGCACACCGTTTCCGTACCACGAATTTTTGTCTTGGACTCATCGTTTCTTTAGCACCATCTTCTGGCTGCATGGAATGAATTCACTCCAATCATCTTCACACAAAATCTTTTCGCCTACGGAGTTGCATTCTTTAAAAGGTGGACCAAAAATATGATGATGATAAATCAGTAAGAGGTAGCCAAATGTCGGGACTATAGGTTGTATGGATGGGTCTAGTGTAGCAGTGACAACCCCACATTGTGGTGATATGCTTCCCGTGTTTGACCAGTAATTGTGTCGAGGTGTTTGTTGCTTTGTCGTGAAAGGAGGACAGCAGGTATTGCTGGATTCTTGTGCTGGCGTCTGCTGGACCTTCGTCAAACTTCAACGTCGGCTATACGACACATGCTGCAAAAACATTGATTGAGCTTTTTTCATATTGTCTTAATTGTCAAGCTTAGCGAATTGATTGGGTCTCTCCTCTTTGGAATAACGGATTCACACAATAAGAATCTACACCTTTCACAATGTCCAAAAAATAACCAAGCTAGGATTCAAATGGACGCTCTTCCACAGTGGATGTGAATGGACTACATTGTCACAATTGACGATTTCCTTTTTCTTCATGGTTTTAGATTGCGGGGTATTGAATGCCTACGTCACATAGTTGGATATGTCTTCTTTGTACCTCAGCGTTCAAATAATGATGTGACCTCAGGTTTTGTTCCGATTGTCGGGGCCTTGTTCATACAATCATTAGGCCTCAAAAAGTTCTCTCAATACAGACATTGAAAATACGCTCCAACCAATTCATGAGGTTAGACAGAAATTGCTCTTCCTTTTTGCAATCGTGTGGTTCACTCGATTCTACATGTGTAGGCTTTGTGTGACTCTATGTGTGACTCTACTCTGAGGGAATCCCATTTCATACAGCGAAAAACCTTTAGCAAGAAATTCCGAGACCTACGAGAGTTTTTGTATCAGATTTGCGAAATTTGACGTACTACCAATTGCTGAATCGACTCAGATTTGTCCAAGGCCAATTGGTTGAGTTATGAAGGATTCGCCTCTTTATAACAAATCAGTAAGTAATATATGCACCTAAGCGTGCATTTCAAAACAATTTTTTGCACTAGATTTGGCTACATGGCTGTGGTACAGGATGTCGCTATACAGCGGTGGCCGATGCAAGCAGCCTCTGTATCGTCCCACTTTCGTTATGTATTCTTTAATTCTCTGAAACATCCCAGCCGAAACTAGTCGGGACTGTACTCCTGTCGGACTGCACAACTATTATATTTATACATATACTCTACAACATAGTAGCGTGTGTTTTTTCACACAACAGTTTTCTCGCTATCGAGCTCGGCACTATTAGAGTGTATATTTATGCTGTATATACAAATTCGGGACGGAAGGGGGGAATAGTATCAGTTTCTGCCGACTCTCGTGGCGTCAATTTGTTTTTAGACAGGTAATAATGTTTAAGCACACGTATCCAGCCTATCGGCTTAATTCCGTCCGAGCAGCCCGGGTGGCTAGTTTATCATTACATGAGTCCGGGATCTAAAATTGGCTGGAACTCCAGGGATTTGCCGTGAGATTAATGGCTCGCTAGGAGGAGAGCAGGACTAGGGGGCATGTCGGGCTGTCAGGCGCATTGAAATTTTATTACGTCTGAGACGGTCTTCATGTGAAGGGGAGGCTGCCTCGTGCACAATTGCGTCACGGGCGTCGAAAATAGACACTATCGTCCTACCTTGCGTTATATCCTTTATATTTAATATAAGTTTGTTTATGGCTGAATATTAACTGGTTACCTTATTTACCGATAATTAAATAAAAAAAGTCGTCGGCAACTGCGTACAAGTTCTGTATTATTGATTCCTAACAAAGTGTTCTAAATTTGGGGAAAGTACAGTAATATATTTAGCTATGTTTCACATGGCGAATAGACACAATGTATGAATATAATGTTTTTAACAATCTCCAAAAACTTCTAATCAAACACCCCAGTAATGATGTTACGTATTATTACTCCTGTGGATATTTTTAATTCAACATTTCATAACACTCTGTGATTATGTAACGTTCACATTAATTACATCTAACAGCTGCTAAAGATACTACCTTTTAGGTGTTTTCTTTTCTTGTGTGTTCCTTGTATATCTAGGTATTTTGAATGTGGTGTTTATAATTAATGAATATTTATTTCTTGGGGAGTGTTGGCGGAGTGCAACTGGGGGATGCTGGGTGATGGAGGATTAAAAGAGAGTGATGACTCGTTCTTCATCCATTGAGGGCGTATTAAAACTGTGTAATATCTTATGATAGGGGTTTGGAGGCAGCGAAATGGCTGAATACAGGTAGTCTTGGGAGGGAATGTAGTCGTGTTTTATGTGTAAATACCAATGCTCATCATTATTTTAACTTAAGGCCTAGAGTGAATCTTCATTTTTTCTTATAAGTAATTTGATGGCCCCCCCCCTCTCCCCCCCCCCCCCCCCCCCCCCCCCTCCTCCCTCCATATACCGAAGTCGTAGTATTATCATATGGAGTTCAGCTACAAGCTTGCAATCAAAGAACCAGATATACAGAACCGATTGTGTAGACCCATGCTATCTGCCTGTCAGATATCTTAGTGTGATTTTTAATAATGTACTACTATCTCACAAAATTAATATGGTTAGGAGATTATCAGTAAATAAACGACGCCGTAACTCGCTACTTCATTATAACGCTGTCCGGTTATCTGACCATTGTTCGTATATAATGAGGAAATCTCTGCTCTGTCGGAATGGTCGTTGTAGTCTTTTTAGCGTCCTTTGGGCTATTTCTGCTACAAAAAATATCGACGCACTTGCAGATTCTCGTAAAGTGATTTCTGGCTCTATATTTCCCGAGCTATTGAGTGTGTTGTTATTTATTATGTGGTTTGATGTTTCCAGTTATTGTATTTATTGAGTATGTGTTGATGGTTAAGTAGTAAAATTACACTACGTACGCTAAGAGCAGATACCTCTTGCGTATGGATCATCCGGAGAGACAAAACAAATATCGATCAATTGATAACGAGACATTTCTTTTTCCATCTCCTCTCAGTTATGTATCATTTATGGTAGTTCTTTCGCAGACTAGGGCCGCTAAAACCAAGACCATGTAAACCAACATTATACCTACTCAAAACATCACTACCTATGTATTTCTGTTGTGTTGTGTCAGACTTAATGACAGTTGTGTGAATCCTAATCCACAAACTATCACACATGTATGGCTTCTCGTTTCACTATGTATTCTTTTGTGTGTGTTTCAGATGTGAAGATCAGTGTGTAAAACCTCTACCATCACCCAAAAACATCACCCTAGTTAAAGGCTCCCTCTCCCGTATGTAAGCTTTTATGTTTATTAAGATGTGGGACCCCGCCCCCCCCCCCCCCCCCCACCCCCCCGAATGTGTTAAAACTGCTCACTCCAAAAACATTCACCCACTGGTACGGCTTATCTTCCAGTACCCCCCCCACCCTATGTACATTCATTTTGTGTCTCCCTCGTTTCAGACCAATGATGGCATGAAGGACCCCTGGCCCTGCAACTCGACGACTACTCCAGATCAAAGTCATCACACACCTTGTAAAGAGCATTTTTTCTCCTGAAATCATGTATTTTCCATTTTGTGTTGTTTCTTGATTGAGGAAAGCATCTAGTGTAAACCCCTACTCGCCATCTAATGCTTCTTATCTGCTGCTGTTAAGGCATATTTTTTTCTCTATGTTATTCTTTTGTGGTGTTACATATACAGGGATGATGAAGTCCGTGTGTAAACACCTACTCCTCACAATCATCACACTTGTAAGGCTTTTTCACTGCCACCTGTAGATGTATTCTTTTTGTGGTTGTTTTCAAGATGAGAGATAGACCATGTAAAACTACTTAACTCAACAAATCATACACAACTTGTAATGTTTGTCTCACTATTGTATTATTTTGTGTTGTTTCAGATCGCGTGAGGATGAACCGTGTTAAACGAACCTACATCAGACAAATCATCAATCTATAGCTCTATTAGGCCATTTTCACTCGCACTATGTATTGTCTAGTGTTACGTGTATCTTTCAGAGTAGAGAACAAGTACGGCGCAAATGTAAACTCCATACCTATTTCCAGACAGACTATACTAATCACTAACTTGTAAGGCTTCTCTCATGTATGATTCTTTTGTGTCTGTTTTTCAGGATTTAGGAAAGACTGTAGCAACACACCTAATTCCACAAACATCCACCACATTGTAAGCTCTCTCTCCACTGTTATGTATTCTTTTGTGTTGTTTCAGGTGTGAGATGCGAAGACCAATAGTAAAACAACCTCTACTCAACACAATCTTTCACACGACTTAGTAACAGGCCTTCTGGGTCCAGTATGTATTCTTTTGGTGTTGGTTCAGACTAGAAGACTGTGCAAACCCTACTGGACAAAACAGCATTCACAAGTATGAGAAGGCGCGCGCTCTTTATCCTAGTGTCTGTCTTCATCTTTTGTGTCGTTTTTCAGAGAGTAGTTTAGACAGACTTTGCAAAAACCTATTCCAACAAAGATCACACTTGTGAGGCTTCTCTTCCAGTAGTTGTATTTATTTTCTGTGTCTTTCAGACTAGGAGGACCTGTTATAAAGCCCTATTTCCACGCGAAAAGCATGTCAGAGACATTTGTAAAAGCTCTTCTCTCAGTGTGTATTCTAGATGTTCAGATTTTTAGTGTGAGACAAGAACTATTCTGTGGTTTTTCCTTAATCTCTATGTTGTTTACAAATTCACAAACTCATATCGGGAATCAACCACACATTAAATATTCATCACTTGTTTCTTTCTGAGTTATATTTTGTTATACCACTTTCATTTTGAACCATGGCTTTGAAATCTATTCTGTTTCATTCTCCGATGGGTGGTGATCTGTCTTGACTAAATGAAGGGAATGTATCAGACTACATCAGTCTTTCCTGTCATTTGAAGGACTCAACATAAATGTCAATTTGTCAACTATACAACACTGGTTATAATCTTCTATGTACAACTTTGTCATTGTTATTGCTTCGCTTCTGGGATCTTGATATGGCACATACCTGATAGAAAAATTATTATGGGATTTGATGGATATAAATTTACTAGTGCATGATAAGCACAATCAGGTATTAGATGTTCTAAATTGTGTAGTTGCTATATCAAATTTTGCATATAGATATGTGTGGCTAAATCAAAAATTAATAGTAATTGAGGATATCTAGGGACTTTTTGCCAGGACCATCACATTTCATTTCTAATATGCTTGAACAATACAGAAATCAGTAAATTTAATAACGGAAGAATGGCTTCTTCATTAATTTGAGCACGCTCAAAATTTTTGTTTAAACACTGATGTTTTTCTTTGAATGAAAATGGTACTTGACCACCTGAAATTTACTTATCTTTGACTCTGATTGAATCTTGTACGACAACTAATATGATGTACATAGATTTACTTTGTCTCTTTGAGTGTTTACATCTAATGTGTTACATAGATTTACTTTGTTCTCTTAATGAGTGTTTACCACATAATGTGTACGATAGAGTTTTTAACTTATTGTTGCATTCTCTGATTTTGAGTGTTTATACATAATGTTAGCTACATAGATGTGTAACTTTGCCTTCTGGCTGTGTGTTTACCACTAATAGTTCTCGTAGATTACACACTCTTTAGTCTCTATTGTAGTAGAGTGTTTAGCTCAAAATTTTGCTCAATTGTCATGATGTTGAACCGCACAGAAGATGTTTAACTCAGTTTTTCGACCCAGAGAGACCAATATTTGTGTGTACTCCCTGTATAATTCTCGGAATAATATTTTTTGACTTTTTGTATTGGTGAGAGACATAATTCTTAGAATAGGTGAGCCTATTCTCTCGGTGCTCAAGCACAACAGAGGGGTGGAATAATGCATCATGTAGTGGAAGATTACTAAGTATTGCTCCCTTACGCTTTGGTACTGTGTATATCGAGCTGCTTTCACATTCCCAAAGTTCGTTTTAAGATGAGGTTCGGGTCGGTGATTGTTTTTTTAGGTGATCTGACAAATGGTCTCGCTTCAGGGTTGGACCCCGAATTTAGCTCTCATGAATTTTTGTGCTCATATCTCTCACTATCAGAGCACGACCTTTCGTTGTTGGAAAACTAGATTCCTATGTGGCCAGGTGTGTTGCTCTGACCAACAATCACTCCTAGTGTGCCAGACTCATTGTTTCTTAATTTGCCATATGGTTGAAGAAAATTATTGGGCTTCTTAACAATAATGTCCCTATATGCCTCAGATGGGCTTGTAACAGGATCCTTTATTACAATGTAATAAATTCTGTAAAATTTCAGTGGAATACATATATACATAAATTTTGCACAGTAATGTAAATTCTTCTTTACGGCTGCCCCACCTCAGATTGGCTGCAAGATGAGGCTCACCATCAAAAGAAGCAGAGGTGTGGTACCGAAAACGTTCTGAAAGGTAGCACCCAGTGAAAATAAGCAGCTTGAGGGGCTTGTCACCTCAGCGGGCGCAGTATTCCATAGTCAGTTATGGGGTCTGAAGTGTGAGATAATTATTATTTATTACTATTATTATAATTAAATCTCTTCGACACAGAAAACACAGGTATGGCTGCATGAGTAATATGAGACCAGAATGTAAACTAAATACATAACCTGTTGTAGATGATATTACTTGTGAGTAATATTTCTATGACAATATCATACTATTGTTAATTAGTAAAGTGGGACACCCTCCTTGACAAGGCTTTTATTTGAGTGCCGGAGTGTATATATTAGTAGTAATTTGTTTTGTCTGAAGTGATTGATTAAATGTATGGAACAGAGAGTAAGGGATGTCTATTCAGTAGTAGGGTGGAAATGATGATTTTCTTGCTTTTAGGTAGGTGTAAAGAAATTTATTAAGTGATTTGTAAAGAGACTCTTGAATTAAAAACACTGGTTATTAAATACTAATGCATATGGAATGGGCTTAAGAGACTGGTGAGAATAGAAATAGTAAAGCTGCGTATACTGTTAAGTCAGCACTAAAGAGCGTGCGTGCGAGCTTCGTGGCTGTGTTAAGGGTGGTGAAAAGAATAATATATGTCCATAACTCATACGCTCAATAATGAGAAATAAGCTGAATTTTAATCTACTGTATGTTTATGAGGGAGCTTGTATCCTAGATTAGGTTGAAGTAGTGGGGTGGACTGAAGGGTTGTTAATGAGAAGTAAAATACTGTAGGTGGCTAAAACCTTATGTAGATGATGGCCAATTATGAATACAAGTAAGAGATACAGGTGAATTCTTAGAGTATTTGGCTACTTAAAGGAAGTTGACTAAAAAGGCAAAACTAAAGAATTGGAAGTTAGTAAGAGATGTGGGTTATGTAGAAGAATGAAAGAGAATGATGATGTAACATCAAAGGGGTGTTTCATTTTTGGCTGAATGACATTATAATAATAATAAAGGATAGACATAATTACGTGGAAATATAGAGCAAAAGTGAAAACTGCTGACATAATATGGCACATTAAATTTATAATAAAGAATATGAGACCACTAAAATAGGAACAACAGCAGTATTTGTTACGCGAAGGCCCGGAGATTGGAGGCAAAAGAGTAGTAATACACTGCTGTTTCTTACCAATGACTTAAATTTTATACAAAGGTGACTAAGGTGGGGTTGTTGCTTATTGGGCTGCTTACCCGCATCCATGTTAAAAAAATTCTTTACCACTCAAAAAAACTTAAACAAAACAACTTCTCTGGTGTTGGAGAATAATACATCAATAATTTATATGGTTGTTTGAATGCGTGTCAAAGTTCGCGAATTAATCAATTTTAAAGAAGAAATGAGGAGAGGGCTCAGGCTGCTTTAGCTTACATGAACAGCGAAATAAATATCTCTATATATATATTTATACACACACCATACACTCAAAATAACACCTGGTCCACCCCCTATACAAAACCCCCGAATCACCATCAAATAAACATATCCTTTCAACCAACCCCCCACAAACACATTACCATAACCCCCCCAATCCCTTTACCCCTCCACCCCCCCCCAGAAGACCCCCAAACCCCCCCCCCCCCCACACTACTGCCTCCAACAAGCTAGCCCTCGTTTTCGAATACAATCTCCTCCCCCTGTTCATTGCTACATACTAATCCCAATTGTCGTAAAGCGTTTCCCTATTCATTATCTCTCTATGACGTGACGTAATAGAAATGGAATGATACCTCATTTACAAAATTGTAATAATGGACATCTTTCTATCTTATTGTCTGTCCTCGGTTTGTCCACTGACAGAAGGTCGACGGTTTGGTTGACGTTTTGGTGTGTCTGATTGTTACGTCCTTTTAATCTGACCATGTTTGATATCCTGCCACCTTATCCGGTCGAGACACCATTCTGAATTCTGCACGGCATTCTTTTCTAGGACCAGGGTTTGCTCCAAACGTCGCCATTTGAATCCACACACCTTTTAGCTCAGAGCCGAGATCTGCACAAAGCCTGGGCATTAACACCACAGGGACTGTTTTCTCAGGTACGCCACACGTGGAGGTGGTGTGCGGTCTTTACCAGCTCTGATTAACCTGGTCCTGACGCAGGGCAGTTTCAAAGCTATGAGTCGCTGATACTGCTCTTCTCTATTGCTGCGTTCTTTGGTCCTCTTGTGTACTGAACATCGAAACCATTAACATATTATGAGCGAGTGAGATGTTATTTTGTTTTGTTTGATGTATTTTAGTAGTGTTGCCTCAAAGAATTTGGGGTTGGTGGGTTAGAATGGTTGGCAACACTGACCCGTACCTATCTGATCAATACAATGCCTGCTAATGCCAGAAAATTCAGTGTGCATGGGGTCGTCGGACCTGATAGAGGATTGCAGAATAGACTTTACTGTAGTTGGTTGCTTTGTTGTCAGGTGGTCATGGCGGTGAAACAGACTTGTCAGGGACGCAAAGCACCCGCGACCGAGCCAGTTTGCAGGATCTTCTTTGAAATCAATCAAACAACCAGAACGAACAAAAGGGTAGGATGAAAAAGTGCTTCTGCTAAAAACTTGCATCTATGCCCCTTACCTTGATATGAATACGTATTGTACTATAAAACCTTGATCTTCGCAAGAGGCTCAGGAGAATAACTGTCAGCCAATAGCGGAGTCTCGGATTATTAAAGGCGATGGTGTATTCGTGTACATCTGGCACTGCTATTTTTTATAGATACCTGCGCGTTATGGGCGCTTCAACTCCTATCCGATTTATGAGTTTGATCCCACGACTCTCGTCGAGCCAGTTGTTACTGACTGCAGACTGAGATATGGATTATCTTTCATGGGACCATGACCAGACGTGGAGGGATGGAGGAATTATCCTTGTAGCTCAGCTCATTGATATCTCGACGTGGGTTCTCTTCTTTGATATCGCTAGGTGGAGTGGTGGCAAAGTCGTCCAAAGGCAACTGATTACGTACTCTGAGCTGCCGTCACGCTCAGTAGTTTGCTGGCTTCTTTGGTTCCCGTTAGTGTGCCATGCAACATTGAACCGATTACCACTTATCGCTCGAGTCTGGCGCGAAATATTCTTTGTTTTTATGTATTACTGATAGCCGTGTGTTCAGAAAGTATTGCATGTGTGAGATGCTGTTTTACCACTTCTCAGCCTCAATGTTCATTAATATGTGAAAAGCCCGACACTTCCAATGTTCGCTTTGATCATAATCACTATCGCGGGCTCACATAGTCATAGCTGTTACTTGCAATCTAAGTGATGTACATCGATCTACCCCCAAATAAGGTCCATACTTCTGGAGGACACCGTCACAACCAACACTCATAGCGTCTGCCCCAACTATGATTGGTGTGCAAGTGTTCCTCACACCCACCAACCCAATAAGTAGTGTGTCATAAAAAAAACGTGACCCCCCTCTCAACTAAAACCTCACAGAATAGCACCCCAAATAGACGGATAAGAAGGGAGATTCACTTCCCCCACAGCTTAAGGTAATGGTATCTACTGATCTAAATTCTAGGTGATAATCTGTTATCCATGTATTGTCAACTAACTTATCCAAGAGTATGGACAAAAAAATATTCTGTAAGATATGTTCATGTGTTATGACCAGTCAGGATATACTGGTCATGAAAATTTGTCACAATGAGAGCAAATTTAGTAAGGCGATAATGGTAGGGTATTCGATCTTCTTCTCTAACTTTAAAGATGCCATAGACCTCACAACCTTCAAATATGCTGACATCGGGCTGATCACGCCTGGAGTAAAATCTTTGTAGTTTCGTCAACAAATGGATGTTCCAGCATTAGCTTCGGTTGTCGTGCGTCCATCCTTCTTAACATTTGCGCCCAACTGGTGTGTTCTTTCTTTGCATCTCAGCTTCCACATTCAAAAGCCAAGTTTGTTTTTGATGTCGTGGCCTCTTCAGTTTCGCTTTCCCCTTCGGGGGGTCCCATAGCATATCTGTTGTCTTGCGATGGCTAATCAGGGTCCCCTTCCTGAGGACATGGATTAAACCTCAACTCTATCGTCTGTCAGCTATGACTGGTGTTGCAGTGTAACTCCTGGTTTTACTCCGAATTAAGTTAGTTCCTTGGTTTCTGCATGCAGGGATGATGTTGCAATGAAACAAGTTGCCAGAAAGATTCTAGAGATACCCATAGTGTTGTCACTAATCTTAGATATGCTGTTACAGAGAGAAAGTACAGTTATAATACCAATTAATGAAATCGAAATCTAAATTCAGAGAATGGCACTACAAGTCAGTTGAATTCATGTTAAAAGTCTAGGACATTCTAGGCCACATCGTTGGAGGTTTTTGATCATCACAATCATAAGAGTACAGATAGTCACTGTCACATATTAATAGTGGAATACTTTTATGTATGAACACCCTTATGGAAGACACATTCTTTATGACATGTCCTCAGGGGAGAGACGCAACAATTATGGCATCACTTCACCAAAAGCATGTGTAAATTCTGGGTCAACTCTCTGATCTCATGTCGTATGCAGACCTGGCATCCAAGGATGAATGGCTACCCTCATAATGACACAGTGATAAGCGCTCGCATAAGAAGCATCTGAGCTCTGTCAGTGAACTTGTTTAGATTTTACTGTCATGGTGTCAAGAACTCTGAGGCACCAGAGTGTAAAGCACATCTAATACAGTCTGACAGATTAGCTTCAAGATGCACCACATAGGATGGTGCACACTATGGATATGGGATATATTACTCCTAGAGACATTGGAAATACATAATATAATGATCAGTCTCGGTTAGAGAAATGCTCAAGCCAAACACTACATATCAATAATCTCTAAAGTTCTAATATTGCTACAGTCAATTTGGCATCAAACATAAGACCAGAAAGTGATGGACATATAAGAGTGGGATACAATCTTTTCGTTGTAAACTAACGCAGCATGTCATCAACTTGGAACAAGTGAGCACTTCATCAATCCTCTTGTCTCTAATTGCCAGATGGCGAAGCAGCACATTATGATTCTACTTCAGCAGCAATGTCATCTCTTGTTTCTACTGGCCACTTGTCATCTCTTGTTCTACTGACACTTCTTGATTCTTGTCATCTTCTTGTTCTAAGCTGACACTTGTCAGTCTTGTCATCTCTTGTTCTACTGACACTTGTCTGACATCTTGACATCTCTTGTTCTACTCGGCACTTGTCATCTCTTGTTTCTACTGACACTTGTCATCTTGTCATCTCTTGTTCTACTGGGACACTTGTCCACCTCTTGTTCTTGTCATTCTCTTGTTCTACTGACACTTGTTCGATCTCTTGTTCTACTGACCATTGTCCTGGTTCTTGTTGTTCTAATGACACTTGTCTCTTCTTGTCATCTCTAGTTCTACTGGCACCTCTTGTCATCTGACTTGTCTGGTTCTTGTCATCTCTTGTTCTACTGACACTTGTCTGGTTCTTGTCATCTCTTGTTCTACTGGCACTTGTCTGGTTCTTGTCATCTCTTGTTCTACTGACACTTGTCTGGTTCTTGTCATCTCTTGTTCTACTGACACTTGTCTGGTTCTTGTCATCTCTTGTTCTACTGGCACTTGTCATCTCTTGTTCTACTGACACTTGTCTGGTTCTTGTCATCTCTTGTTCTACTGACACTTGTCTGGTTCTTGTCATCTCTTGTTCTACTGACACTTGTCTGGTTCTTGTCATCTCTTGTTCTACTGACACTTGTCTGGTTCTTGTCATCTCTTGTTCTACTGACACTTGTCTGGTTCTTGTCATCTCTTGTTCTACTGACACTTGTCTGGTTCTTGTCATCTCTTGTTCTACTGACACGTGTCTGGTTCTTGTCATCTCTTGTTCTACTGACACTTGTCTGGTTCTTGTCATCTCTTGTTCTACTGACACTTGTCTGGTTCTTGTCATCTCTTGTTCTACTGACACTTGTCTGGTTCTTGTCATCTCTTGTTCTACTGACACTTGTCTGGTTCTTGTCACCTCTTGTTCTACTGACACTTGTCTGGTTCTTGTCATCTCTTGTTCTACTGACACTTGTCTGGTTCTTGTCATCTCTTGTTCTACTGACACTTGTCTGGTTCTTGTCATCTCTTGTTCTACTGACACTTGTCTGGTTCTTGTCATCTCTTGTTCTACTGACACTTGTCTGGTTCTTGTCACCTCTTGTTCTACTGACACTTGTCTGGTTCTTGTCATCTCTTGTTCTACTGACACTTGTCTGGTTCTTGTCATCTCTTGTTCTACTGTCACTTGTCTGGTTCTTGTCATCTCTTGTTCTACTGCCACTTGTCTGGTTCTTGTCATCTCTTGTTCTACTGACACTTGTCTGGTTCTTGTCATCTCTTGTTCCACTGGCACTTGTCTGGTTCTTGTCAACTTGTTCTACTGACACTTGTCTGGTTCTTGTCATCTCTTGTTCTACTGACACTTGTCTGGTTCTTGTCATCTCTTGTTCTACTGGCACTTGTCTGGTTCTTGTCATCTCTTGTTCTACTGACACTTGTCTGGTTCTTGTCACCTCTTGTTCTATTGACACTTGTCTGGTTCTTGTCATCTCTTGTTCTACTGACACTTGTCTGGTTCTTGTCATCTCTTGTTCTACTGACACTTGTCTGGTTCTTGTCATCTCTTGTTCTACTGACACTTGTCTGGTTCTTGTCATCTCTTGTTCTACTGACACTTGTCTGGTTCTTGTCATCTCTTGTTCTACTGACACTTGTCATCTCTTGTTCTACTGACACTTGTCTGGTTCTTGTCATGTCTGGTTCTTGTCATCTCATGTTCTACTGACACTTGTCTGGTTCTTGTCATCTCACGTTCTACTGACACTTGTCTGGTTCTTGTCTTCTTCTACTGACACTTGTCTGGTTCTTGTTCATCTCTAGTTCTACTGACACTTGTTTGGTCTTGTCTTTCTTGTCATTGTCTCTTGTTCTATTGACACCTGTCTGGTTCTTGTCATCTCTTGTTCTACTGACACTTGTCTGGTTCTTGTCATCTCTTGTTCTACTACTGACACTTGTCATCTCTTGTTTACTGACACTTGTTGGTACTTGACACTTGTCTGGGTTCTTGTCACCTCTTGTTCTACTGACACTTGTCTGGTTCTTGTCATCTCTTGACAACAGTAGCACCATCTCAATCCTTTATTGGACACGGTGATTGAAAAGTCATGTCCTATCTTTAAATGTTTATATCCTCACTTGTATCCACTAGATATACATGACACAATTATCACAACAATATGCACTCACTGCCGTTTGACAAATAAGTTGTAGTTTTTTGTTTAATTATATGTTCCCAGAAACAATAAATAAACAAACAAAAAATCTAAAATGGCTTAATAGACTGACATTACAGGAGACAGCAAAATTTGCTGCCCTTCCATGACATCATGTGTTGAACAAACTGGATCTCAAGGTTGTAATACTAATGTGACAAAGCATTTAGTGAAATAAAAATACAGTTGTTTGTTCTTGTTTTGATGTTTGTTTCATATTAACTAGTTGGATGGGAAGTGACAGGATATACACAATAGGAAGTGACTTAATATAGAATCACTCCTTATTCTATTATGTCGTTATCTGTGTCGTCCACAGGCCAGATTTTGCAGCTGCTTGGATGAATCAGGGCATAGTCAAGGAAGCACTGAAGAAGAACCAGGAGGCTTAGTACAGTTACAAACAAGCAATAAGATGTCGAAGGAATTATCCAGACTGTTACTACAACCTGGTGAATCTGGTAAGATAACATGATGTAATATCTGTTCAACCTGGGTAGTCAGGTGATATAACATAGGTGTAGACACTACTACAATCTGGGCAGTCAGGTAAGATAACATGGGTGTAGATACTACTACAATCTGGGTAGTCAGGTAAGATAAAATGGGTGTAGATAATACTACAATCTGGGTAGTCAAGTAACAAGGGAATCACCAAATGGTCGGGACAGAAACCAGATAGACCACATCATGATTAACGGTAGATGGAGACATGCATTACAAGATGTGAAGGTAAGAAGAGGTGCAGATGTGGGAAGTGATCACCATTTAGTAGTAGCAAAACTGAAAGTGAAACTAAGAAGAGCTGGACCAATTGCAACTACACAGAAAAGGTTTGACATCAGCAAATTGAAGGACCCCCTTACCAGAAAAGCTTTTGCGGCTGACATAAAGAAACGATATCAATTTGCCAAAAGACAGGAAAAGACATTGACTGATGATATAAACCAGAAATTCAACACCATTTCAACAATTTATAAGGAAAGCAGCAAATCATGCTTGGGATTCCAGGAAAGGAAGAAGCAAGACTGGATAACACCAGAAACATTAAACACCATAACACTGAGAAAGGAAATGAAAAGAAAGAAAACAGAAGCGAAGTCCCCCAGGTTAAAGCAACTATATAGCGAACAGTACAGTCAGCTGGACAAGGAAGTTAAACGCCAAACCCGAGCCAACAAAAGGAATTTCCTAGATGATCTTGCAAGACAGGCAGAAGAGGCAGCACTGAGAAATGAACAAAGCACAGTGTACAAAATAACTAAATTCATCAGCGGAAAATGAGGTGCAAACAATATTACATTAGTAAGAGATAAGCAAGGAAATCTCATCACGACAGCAGAGGGACAGGAAACAAGATGGGCAGAGCACTTCAGAGAAACTCTGAACAGGGAACCACCAGAGACACAATTGAATGTTCCTGAGGCTGAAAACGATCTAGATGTAAATACAGACACTCCACGAAAAGAAGAAATCATCACAGCAATCAAAGGGTTAAAGAATGGAAAAGCTCCTGGCCATGATAACTTAAATGCAGAGTTATTTAAGACAGACCCTGAGCTAGTAGCAGAACTATTAGAACCACTATTTGCACACGTGTGGAAATCAGGGACAACACCCTCAGAGTGGAACAAAGGAATAATTGTCAAATTGCCCAAGAAGGGAGATCTTGCAGACTGCAATAATTGGAGAGGAATCACTCTTCTCTCAGTTCCCAGCAAAATACTAGGCAGGATAATTATACAGAGAATTTCAAAAGCAGTAGACCACAAACTGAGGAAAGAACAAGCAGGATTTAGAAAGAACAGAAGATGTGTAGATCATATATTCACTCTCAGAAACATTATAGAGCAGTGCTCAGAATGGCAAAGACAGCAGTACATTAACTTCATTGATTTTGAAAAGGCTTTTGACAGTATACATAGGGACAGTTTATGGAAAATACTGAGGGCTTCTGGAATTCCAAGCTGCATAGTGTCAATCATAAAAAGCCTCTATGCCAACTTTACGTGTAGTGTTGGGCAGAGAAACCTAACCTTTGAGGTGAAGACAGGAGTACGAGAGGGATGCCCCTTATCAACCACTCTATTTTTAACAGTCATAGACTGTGTGATGCGCCAGACAACAGAAGGCAGTCCAAGAGGAATAAGATGGACTACATTTTCTACATTGGAAGATCTGGAATATGCAGATGACATTGCACTACTAGCACATTCACATCAACACATCCAGGAAAAAACGGATAGACTTAACAAGTTTAGCCAGCAGGTGGGCTTGAACATCAATTTAAAGAAGTCAGAGGTCATGACGCTCAATGTGAGCAACCCTGAGCCCATATCAGTAAGGAATCAGCAACTGGTACAGACAGACACCTTCACATACCTAGGATGCATAGCAACACCAGACGGCGGGGCAGGCAAAGACATCAACATCAGAATGAATAAGGCAAGAACAGCCTTTTTTAGCCTAAACAACATCTGGAAGTCAAATCAATACAGCACAAGCACAAAATTAAGATTATATCAGAGCTGTGTGCTTTCTGTGCTTCTCTATGGTGCAGAATGCTGGAGAGTTACAGAGAAGGAAATGTCGAAATCGTCCTCTTTTCACACAACATGCCTAAGAAAAATTCACCGAATCTTTTGGCCGAATACCATCACCAACCAAGATCTGCTTACTCGGAGCAAGCAAGAGGACATGCACACCATCATAGCTGGCAGACGCTGGAGCTGGGTTGGCCATGTCCTCAGAAGAGACCCCGATGCCATCACAAGAACAGCTATGCTTTGGACCCCTGAAGGAAAATGAACGAGAGGCCGACCAAAAACAACTTGGCGGAGGACTGTGGAGGCTGAGATGCAAAGAATGAACCAGAGTTGGGGCACTGTACGAAGGATGGCTGCTGACCGAGCAAAGTGGAATCAATTTGTTGTTGCCCTACAAGACGCCACTAGGCGTGATGGCCACTGACTGCTTTGACGGTCGGCGGCTAAGGATCAAAGAAGAAGAAGAAGATACTACTACAATCTGGGTAGTCAGGTAAGATAAAATGGGTGTAAATAATACTACAATCTGGGTAGTCAAGTAAGATAACATGGGTGTAGATGCTACTATAATCTGGGTAGTCAGGTAAGATTACATGGGTGTAGATACTACTACAATCTGGGTATTCAGGTAAGATAACATGGGTGTAGATACAACTACAATCTGGGTAGGCAGTTAAGATACTATGGGTGTAGATACTACTACAATCTGGGTAGTCAGGAAGATAACATGAGTGTAGATACTACTACAATCTGGGTAGTCAGGTAAGATAACATGGGTGTAGATACTACTACAATCTAGGTAGGCAGTTAAGATACTATGGGTGTAGATACTACTACAATCTGGGTAGTCAGGTAAGATAACATGAGTGTAGATACTACTACAATCTGGGTAGTCAGGTAAGATAACATGGGTGTAGATACTACTACAATCTAGGTAGGCAGTTAAGATACTATGGGTGTAGATACTACTACAATCTGGGTAGTCAGGAAGATAACATGAGTGTAGATACTACTACAATCTGGGTAGTCAAGTAAGATAACATGGGTGTAGATACTACTACAATCTAGGTAGGCAGTTAAGATACTATGGGTGTAGATACTACTACAATCTGGGTAGTCAGGAAGATAACATGAGTGTAGATACTACTACAATCTGGGTAGTCAGGTAAGATAACATGGGTGTAGATACTACTACAATCTAGGTAGGCAGTTAAGATACTATGGGTGTAGATACTACTACAATCTGGGTAGTCAGGTAAGATAACATGAGTGTAGATACTACTACAATCTGGGTAGTCAGGTAAGATAACATGGGTGTAGATACTACTACAATCTAGGTAGGCAGTTAAGATACTATGGGTGTAGATACTACTACAATCTGGGTAGTCAGGTAAGATAACATGAGTGTAGATACTACTACAATCTGGGTAGTCAGGTAAGATAACATGAGTGTAGATACTACTACAATCTGGGTAGCCAGGTAAGATAACATGAGTGTAGATACTACTTTTTACCCTCAGGAACATTATAGAGTAGTGCTCAGAATGGCAAAGACAGTATACATAGGGACAGTTTATGGAAAATACTGAGGGCTTCTGGAATTCCAAGCTGCATAGTGTCAATCATAAAAAGCCTCTATGCCAACTTTACGTGTAGTGTTGGGCAGAGAAACCTAACCTTTGAGGTGAAGACAGGAGTACGAGAGGGATGCCCCTTATCAACCACTCTATTTTTAACAGTCATAGACTGTGTGATGCGCCAGACAACAGAGGGCAGTCCAAGAGGAATAAGATGGACTACATTTTCTACATTGGAAGATCTGGAATATGCAGATGACATTGCACTACTAGCACATTCACATCAACACATCCAGGAAAAAACGGATAGACTTAACAAGTTTAGCCAGCAGGTGGGCTTGAACATCAATTTAAAGAAGTCAGAGGTCATGACGCTCAATGTGAGCAACCCTGAGCCCATATCAGTAAGGAATCAGCAACTGGTACAGACAGACACCTTCACATACCTAGGATGCATAGCAACACCAGATGCTTGTTTAATTCTCTGGGGTGAACAGCTAGTCTTTCTACTTTAGCATTATAAAAATTGTGGTTACATACTCAATTAATTGATATTTCAACATAAAATGATAGAACAAATAAAAACATTATTTAAAGTTCACATATCATGTTTTAAAAAGGCACATTTGAACCCATTCCATCATTATTCAGTCGCTGTTCGAGCTCTCTTTGCTTGCTTCTTGTAGTCAATCGATGAAGTGTCTCTTGTCACAGTCCAACAGTAATCAGCAAGCATTGAAGGGCTCCAATTGCCTTGATACCTTGTCTCCATAGCAGCAATGTCCTGGTGAAATCGTTCACCATGCTCATCACTGACTGCTCCACAGTTTGATGTAAAGAAATCCAGATGAGAATCCAGAAATCGAATTTTCAAAGACATATTGCAGCAAAGACTCTTATACTTCAGAAGGAGATTTTCTACAATTTCATTGTAATTGTTGATATTTACCTTCGTGTGTACGTGGCTGGCTGTCATATATTCTCACGTTATGAAGTTTAATCACTAAGACCGAACACACTGAATACATAGGACGTATTTAATCGGACATCTTGGAAACAGGAAGTCGGAAGAAGGAGCAGAAGAGCTCCCATAAAGGTAAGTAATTCTAGTCGGGAAAACAAACTAAATAACGAGACAATCAACATCCCCCCTTCTTTATGAGTGAACAAAGTCATTCATCCAAGAGGGTTTCTTGCGATCTCTTTGAGGTCTCTTAGGGCAAGATGGTAGGAGAGAATGTTCTTTGCCAGCTTTCCCAGGACTAGAAGTAGCTGGAGTTGAAGGATCAACTTCTGGAGGATTGGAAATGTTCACTTCACTAGTGTTTTCCATGTCTGGCAAAACAACCTGTTGCTCGGGTAGAACTGGAGAGGAGACATCAATTTCCAGGTCCTCGGGATCAGGTGTGAAAGGTGTTGTTCTTTCAGAGAGCCTCTTATCAATCCTTCCAGGTTGCCAGTTTGGTTGTTCAGGGTCTTGATAGTAGACTGGCTGGTGAGACAACTTGGGCAGATCATGAGCAGTTTTATCATAATACTTCTTCACTGATCTGTCTCTCTTGCCTCTACTTTCAATAACTCTACTGTGAGATGCAACGAGTTTCACTGCAGAAGGTATCAGTGTACGCAGTTTGAACAGTATTTCTGCTGGACTTTGATCAAACCCTTGTCTCGGCGTATTACGAAGTTCAAGTAGTGCCTCATATGCATCTGTATTGTCCTGAACAGTCTTTCTCATCATACCCTTGATGAGTTTCACAGCAGATTCAGCTAATCCATTGGCTTTATGGTGACCTGGTGCTGATTTAACATGAAGTATTCCCCATCTAGCAGTAAATGATCTGAACTGTGCAGACGTAAACTGAGTACCTTGGTCAGATACAATAACTTTGGGGACACCATAACGAGCAAAATGAGACTTCAATTTCCTGATGACTAACTGTGCTGTCATTGTAGGTAGAAAGTCTACTTCAATGAAGTTGGAGAAGTAGTCAATCAGGACTAAATAATATCGGCCTTCTATAATAAAGATGTCAGTGTCAACTTTCTCCCAGAGTGATAAACCTCTTGAGTGTTGGTTTAAAGGTTCTTTAGTATTCCTTGCCTTCGTTTCTTGACATTCTGGACAACTGTCAGCTATCTGTCGAATCTCAGCTGTCATGCCGATCCAAAACAGACAACTTCTGGCCCGGCGCATCATGCTGTCAAATGCAAGATGAGCAGCGTGTAGCTTTTGCTTGATTTCAAGCCTCAGGGCTTTTGGGATAAGAATACGCTCTCCTTTCAGTATTATGACTTGTTCTGTTGTCAGCGTATCACAAATGTCAAAATAGGGCATAAGCTCAGCTGGTACATCAGACTTTTTTGTAGGCCACCCATGCAAAATGGTCGACTTCAACCTCTGAAGCACGCTGTCTTTGAGAGTTTCAGCTTTAATCTTTTCCATCATCACATCTGGTATTTCAGGTAATCTTACAGGTGCATCAGCTCCTGCATTGCTTTCTCTATCAGCTAAGGAATCCAATGTGACAGTATGAATACAAGCTCTGGACAGTGTGTCGGCTATAAGAAGATCGGAACCTTGTACCCATTGGAATTCAAAGTCATATCGATGGCTGCGCATCAGTAAATTCTGCAGTCTTCGAGAAATTTGACTCAGAGGTTTCTTAACGATGGCCGCCAAAGGTTTATGGTCATTGATGACTGTAACTTTCCTTCCATAAGTGTACTGGTCAAAGCGTTCCAAACCATATACAACAGCTAAGAGCTCCTTCTCAATTTGAGCCCAGCATTGTTCTGTTTCAGTTAGAGCTCTAGAAGCAAACTCTGTTGGATGACCATTTTGTAGGAGGACAGCCCCAAGTCCATAGCTGCTACTATCAACTTGAATACATAAAGATTCATCAGGATCATAGTATGCGAGTACTGGAGTAGAAGTAATCAGTTTCTTGACACTCTTGAAAGCTTGTTCGCATTCAGCAGACCAGATAAAGGGAGTATCCTTACGTGTAAGTTCTCTAATTGGATGAAGAACTTCTGAAAGATTGTTGAGGAACTTTGCTAGATACTGTATCATGCCACAAAATCTGCAAACCTCATGACAGTCCTTAGGAATGGGCATGTTTAGTATTGTCTCAACCTTTTTCTTGTCTGGTTCAACACCTCGAGCAGTAATAAGGTGACCCATGAAGGTAATTTCTTCTTTCTTCTCTTGAGCTTTAGCTTCATTCCGTTTAATGCCTTTCTCTTGACACCTATGTTTCAGTGCTTTAAGCTTCAGATCATGGTCCTTAATTGCTTGCTGTCTGTTTGATCCACAACCTGCAATAACTATGTCATCAGCAACATTGATGCAACCATGAAGACCTTCAAGAGCTTGTGCTAGATGCCTCTGGAAAATTTCACTGCTTACATTCAAGCCAAATGGTAGTCTAGACCATCTGAACCTACCATAAGGTGTGATCATTGTTGTAAGTTTACTAGACTTCTCATCAAGTTTGATATGCCAGAATGCTTCCTTGATATCCAGCTTCGTGAAAATCTTGGCATTATTGAGTTCAGGCAATACATCATCCAAAGTTGGTAATCTGTAATGCTCTCTCTGCAAAGCCTCATTCAGGGGTCTAGGATCAATGCATATTCTTAAAGAACCATCAGACTTTTCAACAACAGCCATTTGGTTAACCCATTCAGTCGGTTCCTCTACCGGTATTAATATACCTCTGTTCATTAGATTTTGAAGCTCTGACTTTACCTTGCTCTTAAGTGAAAATGGTATTTTTCTGCACGGCAGTGCCTTTGGACGAATATTAGGATCAATATGCAACACATCTTCACCCAGGACACCTAGATGGTTATCAGAGTTATGATCATTTTCTGAACTGTCAGTAGCCACCTTAGCAATAAATTTGTTTGTGTTTACTGTCACAAACTGTAGATCCTGCAGTGTGTTGTTGCCCAGCAAACATGTGAATCTATTTTTCACAACAGTAAACCTTATATTGTGTTTTGTCCCAGTCTTAGGATTCTCAGCAGTTAATAGAACTTCTCCCAGTGGAGTCATCTTAGTACCATTCCACATAAAAAACCTCTGTTTAGTGGGTAACAGTTGTTCTTGCATCACAAAGCGTTGACAGATTGTATTCACATCAGCTGCTGTGTCTAACTGAAATTTTACCATTTTTCCATTGATAATGAGTTGTGCAGATGTACAAGCTTTGCTAGACTTCACACAATTAAGGAAAACTTCAGAATCTTCCACTGACTCTGTGTGAACAGTGTGAACTTTCTTGAGTTTAACTTTGAAATGGTTTCTTCCCCCACAGTTTGAGCAAAACTTCCCCCATGCAGGACACTTTTTCTTAATCAATGGATGTTTCTGTCCACAGTAATGACAGGCTTTACCAGTATGCTGCAAAGTGTCTCTCTTGGGAGGTTTATGGTTGAGTAAATTTTTCTGTACCTGTTCAATCCTTGCTTCAGAAGGTTGAACTGTATTACTCATCTCTCTTATGTCGTTTCCAGTTTGCTCGAAGACTCTGCATATATGAATGGCTTTCTTTAGATCGAGGTCAGCTTCTCTCAAGAGCTTCTCTTGTAACCTTTTGTTGACAGTAAAGACAATTTTGTCTCTTATCATACGATCCTTGTTGTTAAAGTTGCATAAGTCTGCCTTAGTTCTCAGCTCAGTCAAAACAGAATTAAAAGGTTCTTGAAGAGGTGTGTTCCAGAATCTGAACGTATGTAATACTTCATTGCTTCGTGAGCTACAATGGTTCTGGAGCAAATCGAGAATTTTAGTAGAATTAGAGTGGTCTCCTTCCTCTGCAAGTTGATCAAAAACTTCAACAGCTTGAGGTCCAGCACAGTGTAGAATGATGGCCGCCCGAACAGAATCAGGTTTAGAGGCCGCCTCTATTGCATGCATGTATAGTTCTAACTGTCGTCTCCATTTACGAAATGTGTCTGGTTCAACGTTATTTATGTCTAGGCAGGGTGGTAACCAAAATAAGGGCCGTTCTGCCATGACGAAATGTCTAACAATGGTATGCAAGCAATAACCTACCAGTCTATGAGTCAGCACACGTGTTACAAGATCTTCAGCAGAATAGTTCGAATTCTGTAGAAATAAACACCGCTGCCACCATGTTGATCTTTACTGTTTTATATAGTAAATATTGTAAGAAATAATGAGACGTGGCTGGCTGTCATACATACTCACGTTACGAAGCATAATCACTAAGACCAAACACACTGAATACATAGGACGTATTTAATCGGACATCTTGGAAACAGGAAGTCGGAAGAAGGAGCAGAAGAGCTCCCATAAAGGTAAGTAACTCTAGTCGGGAAAACAAACTAAATAACGAGACAATCAACAGTAATTATCAGATCTGTTGTTTCCAAGAAAATTGTCCACCACTGACTTAAATGCTAGCCATGCTGCTTTTTCCTTGCTATGCAACATGCAAAGAAACTCATCATCATGAAGAAGTTTTCGAATTTGCGGACCAACAAATACTCCCTCTCTTATTTTAGCTTCACTCAGTCTTGGAAATTTTCTGATGAGGTATTTGAAAGCCTCATCTGTTTTCTCCATTGCCTTGACAAAGTTTTTCATGAGACCCAGCTTAATGTGCAAGGGTGGCAACAAAATCTTGCTGGTGTCGACAAGTGCTGGGTTCTCAACGTTCTTACTGCCAGGCTGCAATGACTGCCTGATTGGCCAATATCTTCTGATGTAATGGTCACTTTGTGCACGGCTATCCCACTCACAGAGAAAGCAACAGTACTTGGTGTATCCACCCTGTAGTCCAAGCAAAAGAGCGACCAATTTTTAGTCACCGCAAAGTGACCAATGATGATGATCGTAGTTTATACACTTCAAAAGCTGCTTAATGTTTTCATAAGTTTCTTTCATATGAACTGTGTGACCAACTGGAATTGACGGTAACACATTACCATTATTCAACAAAACAGCTTTAAGACTCGTCTTGGATGAATCAGTGAAAAGCCTCCACTCTTCCGGTATGTATATGATTTTGAGGGCTGCTATTAAACCAGAAATGTTGTGGCATGCAGAAAGGTCACCCTCTTTGAAAAAGAATGTAATAAGCGGCTTTTGGCGGTTCCTATACACAGAAATTGTAACATCTTCTGCCAGGAGATTCCACTGTTGCAATCTGGAACCCAAAAGCTCCGCCTTGTTCTTCAGATCTCTTACAAGATCATTCAGTTCACCTTGGGTTATTAAGTGTGGTTTAGTGGATATAGTTTGTTCAAAATCTGGGTCGCTTGAGGTTGATGATTCAGGACCACCAATGTCCTCTTCTTCATCAGTGGAAGCAGCTGAAAATGATTCTGGCACTTTGGGAACTGGTAGGTCATCGCCATGTGGTACCGGACGTATTGCAGAGGGGATGTTTGGATATTCCAGAGTCCATTTTTTCTTCTTTGATATGCCTTTCCCAATTGGAGGGACCATGCAAAAATAACAGTTGTTGAGATGATCAGTGGGCTCTCTCCAAATCATTGGGACTGCAAAAGGCATAGCTTGCCTTTTGCCAGTCAACCACAGCTCTTATCTTGATCTCCTATTCTGCAGCCAAAATACAAACTGTACGCCTTCTTAATCACTTTAGTTATATTTCGTTTTTGTGATACAAATGTCACCTCACCACATATATAACAGAAATTATTAGCACTGTTCACACATGTCCTAGGCATTTCTAACTACGATACTTTTGATAAGGACAAATGCACTAACTAATGGCAAAATTTTATCAGAGATAAGATATTTATACACAAAGGTGATGTAATCATAGGTAGGATTGCATCATCAACTTCTAGTTACATTTTTATTGGTCAGAAAAAATTATGCAATTGCCCACAACAGTTGCATCATATGATAGGAAACTCTTTACAGAGCGATACAACAGGAAGCAATCTGATCATCAGAAGAAGTCCCCCCCATCCGACAAGTGTTTCGGCCCGATTACTCCTTTACACTCTAAGGGGGGGCGGGCCCACTTTGGTCATGACTCCCAAGCGTCTCAGCTTCCTGTTGTCTTGTATCGAAAATGAACCCATTTCACTTACGGTAGCAACTTCTAATCCACAACGTGGGGGCAATTGTGAAAGTAACAAAGAGAAGACAAATTATTCCGTTCGTTCCGTCGCCCTTCACAATTAAGGATACATACTGAGACATGAGCGCGCAGCCAACGAGCCTTAGCCACTGCGCGCCGCAAGCCACTGAAATTCTGTACTTGACACACTCCCTATAGTATACATCGCCCCAGAGTCGCAGCCCTTTTACTAGTACACCAGAAAAACTCAGCGCTGTGGACTTAGAAAAATTTTGTTGTTTTGTACTGCAGCGTTTATTGTCACGATTTCCATTGCCCATTGCGGTTGTTCCACAGCCAGCCTGATGCCTTTTCGGCAGTTTCGCTAAGCCTCTTCAGTGCCCTTGTTCTAGACTGTCCCTTCAGCCCCAACAGTTTCAATAAATCATACACTGATGCAGCCACAAGCCCTCTTGCACCCACTTCAACCGCCATGACCCTTGCACTGAATCCATCGTGTCTCAGATCCGCGGCCAGATCGCTATACTTGGCCACTTTGAATGAATGTTGCTCGTCTAATCTGGATTCAAATGGCACGGTCAGTTCAATCAGTATGACCTGAAGCGTTGCTGAAGAATGAAGCACTATATCCGGCCGTCTCCGCAATTTTCTGATACTCTCTGGATATGCCCCCCATCCAGGTAGGTCTACCGCCATCTCCCAGTCGTTTGCACAGTCAAGAAGAGATGGTAAACTGCTACCAGGCTTACTCGGTTTGGGGTGTGCTGACTTTCCTGCCCTCAGAAAGTATGTATTTGTGGTGTCTGGCCGGACTTTGCTATTCGCTTTCATTCTTGCCTGATCTATTGTCGCAGCAAGCTCATTTAGCACTTTGTTATGGCGCCAAGTGTATCGTCCTTGCCCTAATGCCACCTTACACGCTGAGAGCACGTGTTCAAGTGTCTGCCTCCCCTGGCACAGGGGGCACTGCTCATCATCTGACTTTCCCCATTTCACAAGGTTGGTGGCCGATGGCAGCAGGTCATACATTGATCTAACCACGAAGCTGAGCCTAAGAGGTGCCATATGCCATATATCATTCCATGTCAAGGATCTCTGCAGGGCTCCTTCCCATGTAGTCCATTGGCCTTGTTGGACCTGCTGCACTGCTTTTTGCAACCTCTTATCATTCTCAGCTCCTCGTATCTCCTGAACTACCATGTCTCTGCATTCCCTGCTTGATGCCTTGGACCACCAGCGGATGTCACCATGCCCAAATTCCCGTCTATTCGTTTGTGTGTATCCGATTACCTCTCTCAGTTTGAGTGACTCTTCAGCAGCATCAACAGCTTCTTCCACTCTCCACTTCCTTCCCGTTTTCAGTGTGGGCTGAATGGACTTAACCACGTCATCAGCTGACTCGCATAGCATCATTGCAAGCCTTGCTTTTCCAACTTTGTACTCTTCAACAACTGACTTGAAGGGAAGCAGAAGTTTTGACTTTTTGCAGTACAGTGCTACATCTGACAGACCTGGTGGTACCCCTAGCCATTTTATCATGAACTTGTTGACCTTCTGCTCTATAGCTTCCACTGTACTTGTGCTTATTTCATATATAAGCAGTGGCCACAGCAACTTCGGTATCAACATGAACTGGAGGCACCACAGTTTGAACTTTCCCAGGAGTCTGCTTTGGTCTATGATCTGTAGTCCTCTGTCTGCCATTTCTATTGTCTCTTGCACTGCCTTCGAGTCTTTTAAAGAGGCATCGTACACCCTGCCAAGACTTTTAACAGGTTCCTCAATGACAGTAGGGATTCTTTGGCTAGAAACCGTGAATATGACCTATGCTATCTTCCCTTTCCTGACTGATAGGCTTCTCGACTTCTTGGGTTTGAAGCTCATTCTGCACCAGCTGACTAGTTCATCCAGGCGTGCTAACATCCTCCGGGCCTGATGTTCATCTGACGTCAGAATTGTTGTGTCATCCATGAATGCTTTCAGCGGTGGCATGTGACACATTCCACCGAGCTTTGGACCTATAGCCATTCCTTCAGCCGCATTGAGGATTACCTGCATAGCCATGACGAATAGTATCGGAGAGATGGTACATCCCATTGCAATTCCAACTTCAAGGCCAATCCACTTCGTTGTGCACTCTCTGGTTGAAAATCTGACAGAAAACCCTGCAAAATACAGCTTCAGCATTGCTGCAATCTCTTGTGGAACATGATACATTTCTAGGGCCTGCCACAACATCTGGTGTGGAACGGATCCATAAGCATTCGCTAGATCCAACCAGATTACATGGAGGTTTGTTCTGTCAGACTTTGCCTTTTGGATTGCTTCCCAGATCATTGTGGCATGCTCTAGACATCCTGGTGTACCTGGGATACCTCCTTTCTGAATGGTAGTGTCAATGTACCCATTTGCCAGGAGGTATGTAGTGAGTCTTTTCGCCATTACTGAGAAGAATATCTTCCCTTCCACATTGAGTAGTGAGATTGGCCTGAACTGACTGATGTCTGTGGAATTTTGTTCCTTCGGGATGTAGACTCCATTTGCCTTTCTCCATTCCTTGCTTACGAGTTGGGTTTTCCACGCATTCTTCAGTAAACGGAGCAGTCGTTTGAGAACCTCAGGGCATCTTTTATACACCACATATGGAACACCATTAGGACCTGGAGCTGACTTGCACTGAGCTTTCTGGACAATGCTTTCTACCTCTTGCACCGTTGGGGGCTTGGTGTTAAATTCAGCTCCTGGCTTACCCGGCCATTTAAGGCCTGCCATGCTGCTGAGCGGCTCATTTTTGCGACCATCTGAATATGTCATTCTAAGGTGTTCTTCCAGGTCTTCTTTCCTGATGTTTAGCGTACCCGATCGTGGCTGCTCAAACAGTTCTTTGGCAAACTTGAAGGGCTCCCTAAAGAATCTTTCCCTATCCCTTCGAGTCTTCCTTCTCTTCCGCACAACCTTTCCGCTCTACAAAGGGCATTATGTTGGCCTTTCAGGTGCTCCCAAACTTGCCGTAACCCTTCCTTCTCTGTGGCAACTGCGTTCTTGAACAGTTTTCGGGCATGCTTCTTCTGTTTCCTGATTTCATCTATTTTAATTTGTCTTCTACTTTTCCGTGGTGGGTTACTTTCCCTTGCCTCCCTCACTCCGAACACTTTGCGACAGTGCAGATATATTATGTCGCCGAAGATTTCCAGCTTCTTCTCCAAAGTTAGCTGCTTCAGGCTGTTATCCAACTCTTTTGCCAAGGCTTCGTCCAGCTGTTCCCAAAGCCCTTTTGCACTGGCAGGTGGAAACTTTATTGCATCTCTCTTCCCATCCAAGAAGTGAGTGAGATCATCATCTGGCAGATCAACTTGAATGTACTCAGCACTGTGGATTGACTCCTGGCTGCGTTCTTCTAACGTCTTATCCGTCAAGACAGAGCGCTGTTGATCTCCCCCTGATGACCTCCCACACCCCTTTTTCGTTCTGTGGATTTTCATTCCTCTCTGAGTAGAGAATTCCCTACCACAGGCACATGGAAATTCCAGCCGTTGTTCAGAGCTCGAAGTCCGTGTAACGGGACTGGTCGATTCCATTGAGGCGCCTGTGGATTCATCATCCTCCCCCCCTTTCGGTGAATCCTGGGGGCATCTATCGTTTTTGGGTCCTATAGCAATTGAATACAGCTTACGGGGTGCTAACCCGGTCAGCCGGTTTCTAGTCTTTCCCAGTGTCATCTGTCTTTCCAGAAGTCAATCAGTCTTTTCCCGCTCGTCACTGGTTTGACCATGCAACTATGATAGGAAACTCTTTACAGAGCGATACAACAGGAAGCAATCTGATCATCAGAAGAAGTCCCCCCCATCCGACAAGTGTTTCGGCCCGATTACTCCTTTACACTCTAAGGGGGGCGGGCCCACTTGGGTCATGACTCCCAAGCGTCTCAGCTTCCTGTTGTCTTGTATCGAAAATGAACCCATTTCACTTACGGTAGCAACTTCTAATCCACAACGTGGGGGCAATTGTGAAAGTAACAAAGAGAAGACAAATTATTCCGTTCGTTCCGTCGCCCTTCACAACTAAGGACACACACTGAGACATGAGCTTCAGCCGACGAGCCTTAGCCACTGCGCGCCGCAAGCCACTGAAATTCTGTACCTGACACACTCCCTATAGTATACATCGCCCCAGAGTCGCAGCCCTTTTACTAGTACACCAGAAAAACTCAGCGCTGTGGACTTAGAAAAATTTTGTTGTTTTGTACTGCAGCGTTTATTGTCACGATTTCCATTGCCCATTGCGGTTGTTCCACAGCCAGCCTGATGCCTTTTCGGCAGTTTCACTAAGCCTCTTCAGTGCCCTTGTTCTAGACTGTCCCTTCAGCCCCAACAGTTTCAATAAATCATACACTGATGCAGCCACAAGCCCTCTTGCGCCCACTTCAACCGCCATGACCCTTGCACTGAATCCATCGTGTCTCAGATCCGCTGCCAGATCGCTATACTTGGCCGCTTTGAATGAATGTTGCTCGTCTAATCTGGATTCAAATGGCACGGTCAGTTCAATCAGTCATATATATAAATTGACCGTAATTAAATAAACTAGTAGCATATATCTTGAAAACTAGAGCCAATCAACATTTTTTAATGTCATTTTCGTTTTCAGCACACCAAAATTAGTTAAGATCAGCTATTTTCATTTCTGGTACATTTTGGTTGTTGACTACTGTTATCTGAATCTTTTGGTTGAATACCATCACCAACCAAGATCTGCTTACTCGGTGCAAGCAAGAGGACATGCACACCATCATAGCTGGCAGACGCTGGAGCTGGGTTGGCCATGTCATCAGAAGAGACCCCGATGTCATCACAAGAACAGCTATGCTTTGGACCCCTGAAGGAAAACGAAAGAGAGTCTGACCAAAAACAACTTGGCGAAGGACTGTGGAGGCTGAGATGCGAGGTATGAACCAGAGTTGGGGTACTGTACAAAGGATGGCCACCAACCGAGCAAAGTGGAATCAATTTGTTGTTGCCCTACAAGACGCCACAAGGCATGATGGCCACTGACTGCTTTGACGGTCGGCGGCTAAGGATCAAAGAAGCTGGAGAAACTGGAGCTCATTACTTCTTTTTTTTTTTTTTTTTTCTTTTCATTCCCTGGGCGCGAGTTATCCACTCTTTTGCCCTTTAAGGGACGAGTTATCCACTCATACCCTTGAGCCAGTTATGGGAGGTGAGGTGTGGGCTTTGTTTTAACCCCAAGGGAGCATCCTAGACTCAGCGGTATGGTACACCAGGCCCACTTTGGTGTGCGTGCGATACCAAGAGGTTTGATACTCTCTACCCGGTGCAGGGGGGGGGGTTATATCTCCGAGACAAAACTGACACGAGCAATCAGTCACCAGCCATGGCACGAGCAGTTAGACAGCATAGTGGTGTGGGGGCAACGCCACCAACGCCGAGCCTCTACCACTGCCGAGCCGTATTACCAAGAAGACACACAGCTCTGCCCCACCTGAACTGGGAAGACCCGGCAACCGGGACAACTCACAGTCTCGACAGGACACGGCAAGTCTATTTGCATGTTTACCAATGGCGCAGCTGCGACCTAGCCTCTACAACTGTCAAAGGACGTTATCTGGATGGACACAGACACATAGCAATGCCTCTACTAAACTGGGAAGACCCGGCTGCTGGGACCACGCACAGTCTCGAGAAGCCAAAGATCGCCTGCAACGAGCTCATTACTTCAACTAAACACATTTCAGAATGGCAGAAAAGTCACAGAAAAAGTCTAAATCTACAGTGTAGATAATACCTTGGAGTCTTGGTGTTGGCTGCATAACAGCAAGATGCTCAGCAGCCCTAGTTAAACAACAACAACAACACTATGTTGGGTTAGATGTATGTATTGATCACTGTGTTTGACATAATCATTATTTCATATTGTTTGTGCATTACAATAAATAATTAGCAAAGCTTTGTATTCAAAATTTAAAAATAAAATGTCTTAATTAATTTTAATTCAGTCATCAGAGGATTGCAGGAAACAGAAAATATTTTTCATTCCGATAAAGCCAATGCAGTCTCTGCTGGTTTGAAACAGAATGTTAAATAAATATAAAAGTACCAGTATGTAACAAGTAGAAACATTCAAACACGTGGGCACTATATTAGCATCAGTGGAAGCTATAGAGCAGAAGGTCAACAAGTTCATGAGAAAATGGCTAGGGGTACCACCAGGTCTGTCAGATGTAGCACTGTACTGCAAAAAGTCAAAACTTCTGCTTCCCTTCAAGTCAGTTGTGGAGGAGTACAAAGTTGGAAAAGCAAGGCTTGCAATGATGCTACGCGAGTCAGCTGATGACGTAGTTAAGTCCATTCAGCCCACACTGAAAACGGGAAGGAAGTGGAGAGTGGAAGAAGCTGTTGATGCTGCTCAAGAGTCACTCAAACTGAGAGAGGTAATCGGATACACACAAACAAATAGACGGGGATTTGGTCATGGTGACATCCGCTGGTGGTCCAAGGCATCAAGCAGGGAGCGCAGAGACATGGTAGCTCAGGAGATACGAGGAGCTGAGAATGATAAGAGGTTGCAAAAAGCAGTGCAGCAGGTCCAACAAGGCCAATGGACTACATGGGAACGAGCCCTGCAGAGGTCCTTGACATGGAATGATATATGGCATATGGCACCTCTTAGGCTCAGCTTCGTGGTTAGATCAATGTATGACCTGCTGCCATCGGCCACCAACCTTGTGAAATGGGGAAAGTCGGATGATGAGCAGTGCCCCTGTACCAGGGGAGGCAGACACTTGAACACGTGCGCTCAGCGTGTAAGGTGGCATTAGGTCAAGGGCGATACACTTGGCGCCATAACAAAGTGCTAAATGAGCTTGCTGCAACAATAGATCTGGCAAGAATGAATAGCAAAGTCCGGCCAGACACCGCAAATACATACTTTCTGAGGGCAGGAAAGTCAGCACACCCCAAACCGAGTAAACCTGGTAGCAGTTTACCATCTCTTCTTGACTGTGCAAATGACTGGGAGATGGCGGTAGATCTACCTGGACGGGGGGGGGGGGGGATATCCAGAGAGTATCAGAAAATCGCGGAGACGGCCGGATATAGTGCTTCATTCTTCAGCAACGCTTCAGGTCATTCTGATTGAACTGACCGTGCCATTTGAATCCAGATTAGACGAGCAACATTCATTCAAAGTGGCCAAGTATAGCGATCTGGCCGCGGATCTGAGACACGATGGGTTCAATGCAAGGGTCATGGCGGTTGAAGTGGGCGCAAGAGGGCTTGTGGTTGCATCAGTGTATGATTTATTGAAACTGTTGGGGCTGAGGGGACAGTCGAGAACAAGGGCACTGAAGAGGCTTAGTGAAACTGCTGAAAAGGCATCAGGCTGGCTGTGGAACAACCGCAATGGGCAATGGAAATCGTGACAATAAACGCTGCAGTACAGAAAACACCAAAATTTTTTCTAAGTCCACAATACGCTGAGTTTTTGGTGTACTAGTGAAAGGGCTGCGACTCAGGGACAACAGGCGATGTATACTATAAGGGGTGTCAGGAACAGAATTTCAGTGGCTTGCGCGCAGGGCTAAGGCTCGCCGGCTTCGCGCTAGTGTCTCAGTGTGTGTCCTTAGTTGTGAAGGGCGATGGAATGAACGGAATAATTTGTCTTCTCTTTGTTACTTTTACAATTGCCTTCACGGCTGGCGTTGTGGATTTAAAAGTTGCTACCATAAGTGAAATGGGTTCATTTTCGATACAAGACAACAGGAAGCTGAGACGCTTGGGAGTCATGACCCAAGTGGGCCCGCCCCCCTTAGAGTGTAAAGGAGTAATTGGGCCGAAACACTTGCCGGATGGGGGGGACTTCTTCTGATGATCAAATTGCTTCCTGTTGTATCGCTCTGTAAAGAGTTTCCTATCATCATAATTCCTAGAACAGCCCCACTAAAGCATAATTCTAGAAAATGAGAAACAAACTGTACAATACATCATTTTCAATAACAGTAAGAATATGTGGTTCTCCAGTGCTACAATAAACTAGTAACGGTTATGGGTTGTGGAGGAAAATAATCACATAAGCTACCCTCATAGAATATTATGATAATGATAAGGTTTCAGCTGTTTGATGCAATATTGCAAGTGTAGATCTGTTCAATAAATGAGTGTACTAAGGCAGACTGATACTTTACTAAAAAAAATTAACAAATAAAGAACTCACCTCATAACCTGGTTCCAGTTTTATTTTTTCACCACTGAATGCAGCTGTAGTCTCAACATGACTTGAAGTCTGAGAAGAAAGAGTGATGGACCATAGCAGGATATCTTAAACTGCATTATTGCAGTACAAATAATGTACACATCAAAGAGAGATCAAAGCTGTACACATAATAGAAAACTTTCATATATTATCTTCTTTAATTAAGCTCAATTAAATGTATGTATGCAAAGTAAAATGTAACCTCATTATCTTGTTCCTGTTTCATCTTGACAGCCAGACCAGAGATGTCATTTTCAATATTACCTTCATTCTGCTGGAAAAAAAAAATCAGAAGATAAGGGTTATATTCTAAAAAAACAAAACAAATACAATACATGATTTTTCTGAGAACCACTAAAAACATTTAATCTATTCCATAATTTTTAGCAACCTGAACCTGAAAACCTAAAAAATAAATGTGTAGGGGTCAAAATTATGAAGAATTAGTATATCAATAGTAACAAAAGAGGAAACAAAAATCACTTTACAATATTGCTCCAGTTTCATTTTTTCATTCATAAATGGGAACTGTGTTAGACTATTTCTTGGAGATTGGAGAAAAAAAAAATTATGTTTCATATAAATATACAACAAAGTTTTAAATCCTAAAAATGATTAAAAACTCTAAGATGGTAGAAGATGATGTAGAGATGTAAGTTGTGATAACTAAAAACTCTAAGATGGTAGAAGATGATGTAGAGATGTAAGTTGTGATAACTAAAAACTCTAAGGTGGTAGAAGATGATGTAGAGATGTAAGTTGTGATAACTACAAACATTTTACAGTGTAGTCCAGATAAGTAGAAGTTTCTGGGAACATCTAAATTACTTCTGGTTTGGTTTGTTTTGGGTTTAAGGATCATCTTCACTGCACATAGAAAACTCCATCAGTGCTCCGATCTCCTCCATTAGATCACACAAGGAGGATCTCAGCACAGTACATGAACTCCATAGCACTGGTAAGAATCCCAATGTGTGTATATAAATATTTTTGTGGTAGGTAGGTTTCTAATTTTTAAATTTTGCCAGGGCAGTGGCCTGATAGGCCTTCTCTTTACGATTTTCCAACTGCTGTAGGATTTTTAACGTGTGCAACTTGCACATAGATCACAGCATTCTTAAGGCTTCCTTCTAGTTTCATCTTTATAAACTGTTTGAGTGATTTTTTATGAATTTTCAAAAATTAGACCCATTTTTCTTGATAAAAATACAGGGTTAGAGATACTTTAAAAATTCACTGATCAAAAAGCTACAGGTTTATACTTTTAAAGTTAACAGGGAATAAGCACTACAAAATGAAAATTGCAGTATGCAAAGTTTACAGACTTTAGTTTTAAAATATTTTGAGTAATCCTGACATAATGTCATCAAAATTGCTGAAAAACAATATCGGAGAAAATTGCAAAATACAGGGAAAACATGCCTTAAAACTGTCAGACTCACATTAGAATCCACCACCTCCATATTCATTCTCTTTGTTGGTATTCTTATGATCCAGGACAGATTTTCTGTGCCTGTATTCTGCTTTTTTCATATCATATGATCTTAGGGAAGCAGTGACTCGTGCCGAGTCAAAACCAGAAAATCATTTGAAGCAGTATTTCCCAAAAGATAGACCAAGTGCTCCATCACTGAAAACTATCAAAGCATCATAAACTGAAAGTTCTAATCTATCTCTTCCTACAAATGCTGCTTTGGGACATCTGTTTCAGATCAGATTGTGGAAAGACTCATTAGAATTCTGTGTTCCTCCATGAAGACATTTTGAAAAGAAGAAGTCTGAAGACAATTCATCAAACACAGGCTGAATTTCTTTAATGACAAATTTAGGCAGCCTGTTTTTGTTAGCCTTGTTTATATCCTTTGGGCACCAATCTCCACAATCTTCATGATCTCCAGCATGATGCTTGAGAATGGCCATTACTCTCTTTTTTTTAATATTGGAAATTGAACCAATATTTCCTCTTATTGCGGCACCGTAATGACCTTGTATCCTCATTGTCACGGCACAGTCATTCGCTAAAATATTGTGAGTGGTCACGTTGGAAAGTGGCTACGCTGTTAGGATAGAGAAAAGCCTGTTTGGTCAGTCTGGGCTAAACGGAAGTCGGTATAAAACTTTTGGCGCAAAGGAGTCTAGAGATGTCCGCCTTACGGAGAGGACGTGTTCCCTTTGTCAGCAGTTTTGCTAGGATTATGTGAATGCCAGTGGGGTTCCTACTTCTTGCCGATTTTTCATGTGATCAGGAGTATTTGATATGTTGCTAGATTGTGGTTGTGAGATCTAGTGATTTTCTCCTGGATATTATTTATGAGAAGATTATTTACAATTATGTATTGCATTGTGTCAGTAGCGCATTCCGCCTGTGAGCGATAGTCATGGCGGTTGCTAAGTAGATTATGCCGATGACCATTTTGCTATTATGTGAGCTGGTATTTTTCTCGCAAGTAAGTTGGCATTCTTATTACATTGTGTATGTCTTTTCCACGCGTATCGATCGCCGTGTGTGGCTTTGTGTGTGTACTTTTCATTAAAGGGTCAGTACCTGTTCCAGGTGTTATTAGTTATTTAATGTCAGCTAGTTCTAGTTGTGGTCGTACTCTTAGGCAATGAGTCTTGATATTGTTAGTACTACAATGCATATGATATTGGTGGTAAATCCACAGCATTACTAGTATCTGACACTCATAATAGCACTCTTTGTTAACCTTCCAAAATTTCCAATACCCTTATACTTTTTCCCATCTTCTTCATACTGCTTGCCTTTACATTCTGCAACTTTATCAAGGAGACATCATCCCATTCGTTTCTGAACATGGCCGCAGCATTCTAATTTTTCGATTTGAAGTCCAGGATACATTTGTGGCTTTGCCTCGGCAACAGATTTAAAACTTTTTGAATCCCTATCTCCAAGATATTTTACATACTTCAAACCATGTTTTTCCTCATATCTTCTAAAAATATTAATCATTCCATTTGATTCCATCAGACCAGAGACACCCTCGTAATTTTTTTGGCATGATTTGTGTGTGACCTGTCATCCACACTGCAAATTCTTCATCTATTTTGTATTTCTTTCTAGCCTTACTGCAAGCATCACAGTAATTGGACAAAATTTCTACATCAACAACTTTTGCTGCTCTCACTGGGTTCACAGACAGAACTGTTGCTATGCCATTTTTACTTGAGAAGCCTCTCCGTTGCCAGGTGCCATTACATGACACAGTAACTTCATTTGTCTTAACATCTGATTTTAATTCTCTGACAGCAGACTCCATACTTTCTTCTGCACATCTTTTTGTAGCATGCAAAATTTTCCTTTTCAACTCACTGTGTGTTCCTGATGCTACTGGTGGAGGCATATTCATATTTGTCAGAAAACGTTTACTTTTTTCTTTGTTTATTCCTATGCTAAACATTGACATCTGGAACCTTAAATTTATATTTTCAGCAGATTGAAGATAGTTGAAAACTTTCACAACAAAATATACAAGTGAAAGTAAATGAGCAAGACAGGCCATAGTGAGTCTCATTCACTGTGTATAAAGACTGTAAACTGGTTCTGCTCACTGCTCATATTGAGCAGGTGATGTCAAACACTTTGCACATGGGAACTTTTTTAACAAACTCCAAGACGCTTTCAATGCTGATAATTCTGTATCCTTCAATAGTTTCAGGTTCAGTTATTTTCACAGCTGTAGAAGTAACACTATTTAACTTGCAGATGCAGATTTGTTTTACTTTCAGCAGATAGAGAATGACAGTTTGACGATAGTTCATTTGTCTGACATGTGGCTGTGACTTTCGATTAAGAGAACCAGAATACCTGTTACCTCTAAATTTCCTCTTAATGGGCCTATCCTTCCTTCTTTTACCTGATGCTGTTGATTTATTAACACAATCCATTTTATTAAATAAGAAATCACTATAAATCTGATAGTAACCTCGCAAATTCGACTTCACAATGCTAGAGGAAGCGTGTGAGATGTAAACATTCGAGCCAGTCTAGCCCAATGTAAGCTTGATTCTCATTGGTTGAAGCTGGCGATTTTTGACCCTCATGAGAAGTTTCAGCCAATGAAATGTTGTTTTATGTTAAGGTTCATAAGTGTTAAAAATTTCAATCTAATGCCCTGGCTGGACTAAATACCGAAAAAAGTATTAAAATATGTTAATAAATAAAAAAGTTATAACAAAATAACTTTTTTGCTCATATAATTAGCTGATTTGTGGCTGAACATATGTATTTGAAAAATTAATTTAAAATATTTTTAAGCTGAAAACTGCAATAAAACACATAGCATTAGGTTGAAAAATGGTGGTACTAAACTGTAGCATCAATATTGTTAAAATGATAATTTTTAAACAAAATGCCAAAATATGGGTGAAACCTCTCCTTTCATTCATTCATAACCCTCCACTCCCAAAGGAGCATAGGCCTTCAACAAACACATGCCAAGTCCTCCTGTCAAGTGTCATCATCTCAAGTTCTTTCCATGTTCTCCTCATCATTTTTACCTCTGTTTCCAGGTCCAATTCATC
>JAMPIV010015161.1:0-52480 GCA_024509875.1 Oreohelix idahoensis
GAGGAGGACTGAGTAGTTAATATAAGGGCCGTTAGTTTACTAAACAGCCACAATTATTAATAATGTATTGTACCTTATGAAGCATATTAGTTATTAATTAGCATTATATTGCTTGTACTTTCTCAGAATGTCATTGTTGAGCTGAGGACTTACCTTACGAGTTCTAGATTGTGTACTTACCCTCGGAATACCAGAGCATATGTCCTGGATCGTCATGTAGTTTAACTTTACTATGTACTTATGTCATTACATGTCAAAGAATGTACTATTTAAATTTTCCTATCAGATTTGTACATCCATTTTTAAAGACAATATTAGAGTATGCTGTTTAATGATGATTATAGTAACTTGCATACGTATATTGTGTTTACATGCTAACGTGATGTGTGTTGGTGACACCTCCCCGATGTGAATATTTTTTGAGACATATTTATTTTTCTGTTGAGGTATATCCTCACCAGACACTCTATAATTAGCCTATTGTTTGGCAATTTAATTAATTATCAGCGCATAATTCGTGCGTTTTGAGCCGCTTATCGCTTGCTCTTTGATATTGAAAAAAAAATATGTTCCACATTTTTTTTTATCGGGAGGAGGTGGTGTTATGTTGCGTGATAAATTCTCGCAACATCGTTTTATTTCAATATCTGTTTTATAACGCAAGGGCAACAACTGCTTGAAATCTATAGTCACTTTTCTCGGTAAGCATTTGTCTTCTCGCGTTAGTATCGAATGCAGTTAACTTTTGAGCTGTGGTCATTTTTGCGCTGGACTGCGCATGACTTGTCTTGTTGTTTGGTCGATCGGTTTCCGCCCACCACTAGTGGGAGTGAGCGATTTGGAATGGCGAAAGAGATGCCTCGTTGAAGAGGGGATCTCCGCTATTTTTGTTCTGTCAGGGATGTGTAGTCCTCTTATGGATATTTCGTTTATTCGGGATAATACCTCTAGTGTATTTGCACATGTCGGGAGGCGTGATATTTCTGTGTATTTCATGAAAGCAAGGTAAAATTGACTTTTTCATTAACTCTATCGATTTTGGGTCGTGAGCGATTTCGATTCATAGCCTGTCTCCGAAAGTCGTCGTCACGAGATGTTCTTTCCCAGCACACATGTCGCTGCATTGTACTGCATCGGTTGATGCAGGTACCAAGGACCATTACTTGCTACTTTGTTAAATGAACTAGGTTTAGAAAACCTTTATTATCTAGAGGATATTTTTGAGGACATTATTTATACTTCGGCAGACGTGTCTGTCTTGCTGAAGTCAAACTAAGGAGAGTGAACTGATCTCATACATCTGGTTATCTCCTGGCTGTTATAGAAAAGGATGGAGTTGTTCATCTGACTACATTTACAGCACTTTGAAATATAACATGCATCTGACTCATCATTGTAATGCTGTCTACCGTTTATTGCTGTATTGAATGTTGCTGTGATAATGACTGTTTGATGTGCCTACACATTTGCGTAACCATTTTGTCACTGTGGCGTCCACAATAAATAATGAAGAAAAACGTCAGCGGCTGTTTCAAGACTCATTGACTTTATACGTCGTGAGTTTACTGACGTCCTATGTGGATTGCCCTGTTATTGTTGCATGAACATTGTTTTGACTGAACACATCTACACACTACACAAAACCAGACATGCGGATGCCATCCATCATCATATGGCATCACGCATCAAGCACTTATTTATTTTTATTCACATGGAGATGCTCGCCAGGTTATTAACTTCGACAATGGAGCCTATTTTCGACACCGTTGCCTAGATCTGCAATTAGTTCATGATTCTGCACCACGCAGTTTTTAATGTATTTTCTCGGGTGCATCTTTCTCCTGTATCAGTTATCATACAGTCATTTCACGTATATCTTATGTTGATTATGTCTTAAATTTCATTCGTGCCACAGAACATTTCCAAAATTCTAAAATTGTCCATACCTACTACTCAAAAGCAAGTTCCTGGTCATCTCGGTTTAATTCAGTACTACAGTAGAATTATACCGACCTTGGTTTTCGTCACTGCTGACCTCTCTGCATTGGAAAAAAAAGGCTTACCGAACCACGTGCATTGGACACCAGAGTGCCAGGCCGCGTTAAATTATATTCAAAATTCAAATTTCTTTTTTTTTTCTCTATACCACCTATTTGAGGTAACCAGTTATAAATTTGAATTATTATCCCCGCACAGATGCTTGTTCCAGAGTTTCGTTGCTTCGCTGGTGCAAGAATTTGAGAGGACGGTGCATGCAACCTTCCATATCTCAAGAACGTTGACTGATGCCGAGAAAATATGATATTCAAGCTATCTCAAGTTCATCAGATATAGTCACCTATAGTTTATCGAGACGCCCAAAGCTCGAACCTGAAGTTTCATATTGACGTAGTTAATTGACTCTATATTACACATGTGTGAAGCCAGGGTGTTTATCCACTACTAGTCACTATGACAAAGGACGATGAAGACACGAACACTAAGTTCAAACCATTCATATTAACATTTGTGATTTACACGACTTTGAGATAATCATTATTCACTTTGACTAGTGGTACAATGAACAGTATTATACTACTTGCAGACACGAACAATTTCCAACTTTAAGATTGCTATACTAATATTAGAAATCTAGTCCTGACACGGATAGTTTGGAGTATGATTACATTATTGCAAGTTTGTTTTGGACATTACTTGTCTTGCCACAACGTACAAAAGGTACTTAGAGCAGAATAATTAAGTAATGGGATAATTGTGTTAATTGCTTATACTTGCGTTCTTGTATTTTTTTTCCTCTCTTTTTGTGAGATATTCAGGTACTTTAGCTACATTAATGTCATATCGCATTGCTTCATATCTTATTTGATTCATATCATGCGTGAATTGCGTTTAAGCGTAATTTAAGATGTTGACAGCATTATTAGTTGGAGATATAACAGTCTAATTTTTTTTTTAAATGCATTTTTGAATTTTTGATTTCGATTTTTGTTTTTATTTTATTTTATATATCTCATACCATTTTTATACATGCATGCATTTTCTTTGATATGTTTATTGTAAACACACAGTGATCATACGTTTATGTATTCTTTTGTTACATCATTGGAATATCGACTGTATATGACTTGTTACTTATTGACATATGACTGTTTATGACTGATGACAAATTCATCTAGCAGGTTATTTAATAATAAATTACATTAGGCAGACTGACTGCGACTAGATTATTTTCGATGTGGCCCAATATTTGTGATATAATCAATTTTGGCCGAGATTTCCACATAGGAAATATTTGAATTGAAAAAAAACAACAAATAAATTTGTTTTTTTTACACCGCGAAGGGGGTGATATGTTAAGAATAGATTTGAGATGCAGATAAAATAGTGTGACATGTTACTACACGCTAGCACATTTCCATTTTTATGTGAGGAATTGTGTTCGCCTGTAGTCAAACTACGGTTTGCACGAAGCGTCCACCCGTGGTGAGCGATGCGTTCACCCGTGTTGAGCGACGGTCAACTAGTGACGTTTCGGTCACATGTCGTGGGGTTCAGTGTGTAAATTAATGGGGCTTCCGTCTTCGTGTTTGCGTCCAAGAGGGATGTAATTTTTCAAGCTCCGGGATAATGGAGCGTGATATGAATATATCCATTGTGGCATTATTGATTTTTATGAGGCCGCCACGTTATGTGTAAGATGGTTCACGAACTTATCTAGAAGTTCATACCATAATTTACTACAAGTTTAACTTTGAGATAAGAGGCAACTAATATTTGGTTTGCCCTGATTTCTTCTGCCGCATTACTTTGGTTTTCGTGGATTGCCCGAACCTTTAGTACAACGGCCAGGATTGAGTGGAGATGAGGGTAGTGCATCATTATTACATTATATGCCACGTAAAGATGCCTAACGTTGTAACTTATTGACGGACGAGGGATAATCTACTACGCTTATCCATTGCTATGTACTTTTGATGTGTTGATGGATACTATTGTGAAGTGACTTTATGTATTAAATGTCAACCATGTTTTCCCGTGGACCTGTTCACCTACCGGCTTTGTTATGTGTACTGACCATAATGTCCTGAATGAACACCTGCTATCATTCGCGTATACATGCATGATCCTCTAATATATCCCACCGTAACAAACGGCAAAGCTCCGGGCCATGATAACTTAAATGCAGAGCTATTTAAGACAGACCCTGAGCTAGCAGCAGAACTATTAGAACCACTATTTGCACAAGTCTGGAAAACGGGGACAACACCATCAGAGTGGAACAAAGGAATAATTGTCAAGTTGCCCAAGAAGGGAGATCTTGCAGACTGCAATAATTGGAGAGGAATCACTCTTCTCTCAGTTCCCAGCAAAATACTAGGCAGGATAATTATACAGAGAATTTCAAAGGCAGTAGACCACAAACTGAGGAAGGAACAAGCAGGATTTAGAAAGAATAGAAGATGTGTAGATCATATATTCACTCTCAGGAACATTATAGAGCAGTGCTCAGAATGGCAAAGACAGCTTTACATTAATTTCGTTGATTTTGAAAAGGCTTTTGACAGCATACATAGGGACAGTTTATGGAAAATACTGAGGGCTTATGGAATTCCAAGCTGCATAGTGTCAATCATAAAAAGCCTCTATGCCACCTTTACGTGTAGTGTTGGGCAGAGCAACCTAACCTTTGAGGTGAAGACAGGAGTACGACAGGGATGCCCCTTGGCAACCACTCTATTTTTAACAGTCATAGACTGGGTGATGCGCCAGACAACAGAGGGCAGTCCAAGAGGAATAAGATGGACTACATTTTCTACACTGGAAGATCTGGAATATGCAGATGACATTGCACTACTAGCACATTCACATCACCACATCCAGGAAAAAACGGATAGACTTAAGGTAGTAGACTACCTTGTAGGGTAAAAAACTCAAATTTTCCTTTCAGAATCAAACAACCATGGGTATAGTGTTAGTATGGACTTAACATTTTGGTCCACATAATGACCTCATTAATTATGCAAATTAGCTATCCAATATGGCCGCCGTAGTGAATAAATTATACACCTTTTTTAAAACATCATAACTATGTTATTTTTACAAGGATCTGACTGAAACTTGGCAAATTGAATTAGTATATATAGCTTGAGGTTTTGACCTAACATAACAGATATTGACCGAAAGGTTGATTTGTAATGAATTTTCAAAATTTATATTTCTTGAATGTTTGATATTTGTGCCTCATTATATATGCATGATGGTCATAAAACTAAAATTTTGAATTCAATTGTATCCATTTTAGGTCATAATCTGTAAGATTATATGATAACCAACTGTGTTAATTTTCATGTCAATTGAATGTACAGATCCAGAGATATCTTGTTTCAAAGATCACCAATTATGCTAAAAAGACAATTCCGAGAAAACAAAGAAAAACAGAAAAAGAACTCACAAAATGAAGTTTAATGAGCTCCTGTTGAATAAAGGTCTCCTTCTACTGCAGCTGCAGTGTCTATGAATCCCATTTTCAGTGCTCTCAGGGTCTTTCCATTGCAATGTCCTTACTTGCTGAATAGATCCTGTGCAGCGTTCTCCTGTATGCTTTCTTTGCCATGCGTTGACTTGTGTTCATGTATATCGAAAAATTCTGCAATGCACTGTGGCCTTTCCCAATAGAACGCACAAATGCCACCATTCGCACATTTACTTCTTTGTTTGTGAGTAGCTGAAGATGAAACATCAGAAGTATTGAAATTGGCAGTCCATTCGCCACTGTTTGTGCGCTTGATACTGATTTCATGACAAAAGCCATTCCGAGTCTCTTCGACGATCTCACAGGTCAGTGAGTACTGATAACATTTGTCACATCTAAAGTTAGCGCATAAAAACCCAAATAGTAGTTTTACATCCATAAGGATAAACCCATTTCCTTTGTTGTCATTTTTAGCTTGTCCTTCACTTTCTTGGACCTTTATGACCTTTATTTTCTTTGCTGAGGAGCACAGAGGTTTTATAGCGTCACTATCGACAATAGGTGTCTCATTTTCAGGCAACGGTTTGTTGGTGTACACGCCTCCCAGTCTTTGTCTTATTTCTCATTGTGAACAAAAGAAGCTCTGCTAACTACTATTATACAGAATCAGTATAAAACTAGCAATAAATAGAGTTGATGTTGGTGAAAATGCACTATGCATGTAACAAATGTTGAAATTTACGATCAAAGCTTTCTAGACACACACTTTTGAAAAATTCACAAGAAATCATTGAGTGATTCCCCGTGGAAAAGTTATAAATATCTTTTTCCTGTTGCCTATGTATAATTATAATTTCGCAGTTTTACAATTACGCACCTTCTTGTTGGGTCATTATTCACATGGTAACCAACTATAAACATTGGTTGCTATGCAAATCACTCAAGGGGGCGTGTGTAGAAAAACACTGATTCCTATCAAACCAGAGTATCTCTAAGCTTCTATGAATTATTTTTAGTTCAAGAACATGTTGACGATGATTTAAAGCATGAAAATGAAAATTGTTGGATTTTTATTTTTTTTAAGTTTTTCTGGGTATACTTCTACAAGTTTAGCCAGCAGGTGGGCTTGAACATCAATTTAAAGAAGTCTGAGGTCATGACGCTCAATGTGATCAACCCTGAGCCCATATCAGTAAGGAATCAGCAATTGGTACAGACAGATACCTTCACATACCTAGGAAGCATAGTAACACCAGACGGCGGGGCAGGCAAAGACATCAACATCAGAATGAACAAGGCAAGAACAGCCTTCTTTAGCCTAAACAACATCTGAAAGTCGTCCCAATACAGCACAAGCACAAAATTAAGATTATATCAGAGCTGTGTGCTTTCTGTGCTTCTCTATGGTGCGGAATGCTGGAGAGTTACAGAGAAGGAAATGTCGAAATGGTCCTCCTTTCACACAACATGCCTAAGAAAAATTCACCGAATCTTTTGGCCGAATACCATCACTAACCAAGATCTGCTTTCTCGTAGCAAGCAAGAGGACATGCACTCCATCATAGCTGGCAGACGCTGGAGCTGGGTTGGTCATGTCCTCAGAAGAGACCCCGATGCCATCACAAGAACAGTTATGCTTTGGACCCCTGAAGGAAAACGAAAGAGAGGCCGACCAAAAACAAACTGGCGGAGGACTGTGGAGGCTGAGATGCAGGGAATGAACCAGAGTTGGGCACTGTACGAAGGATGGCCACCGACCGAGCAAAGTGGAATCAATTTGTTGTTGCCCTACAAGACGCCACTAGGCGTGATGGCCACTGACTGCTTTGACGGTCGGCGGCTAAGGATGAAAGAAGAAGATATATATATATATATATATATATATATATATATATATATATATATATACATATATATATATATATATATATATATATATATATATATATATATATATATATATATATATATATATACACAAATGTAAATATATTTACATAAATAGGACCATATGTCCAAGGCAGATTGTTACAATTAAAATCTTTCAAATAGTATTACTTAATATATGATGACTACTGGTATTTGGAGACAGGTTGGGGATTTATAATCATTCCACGGTTCTTCTGTTACACCTATACTTGTTTATTTAATCCTTGGGTGGAAATGTTAATTGGTATACAGGAGATTCGTTTAATGTTTATGATAAGTTGTCCCAGGCCAGATATTATGACTGATCTGGGCCCAGGGATCACAGCAGTTGTCGTAGAGTCGGCCACAAGCCACAGTCTCCTCTGGTCTTTCAAATGCTTGAGTACAGACTTAGTAAGAGGGACTCCTCACAATAATGTAGGCTCTCTCACTCAGACAATTCATTGACACCAGATAAGTGCCAGCAGAACCCCACAATATTCAATGAAAAGCACACAATTATTAATACATTGACTGGCAATGGAAATACACTTTTGTTTCTTCTGCCTTTGTCCAGACTGCTGAGATAATATGGTCTACAACAATGCTGCTCTCAACGCACCTGCTTCAACTAAGGTTTTGAAAAAAATGGCATCTAAGCCTTTCAAGTTTAAATGCAGCTTTGGTAAGCTGACCAATGACTACGCATATCTCAATTGTAAAGAAGTCTTGCAAAATAAAATTCAAACTTCCCCTTCGTTACTCGGTTAGTATATTTTTATTTTGAGGTCGGCCAATAACATTTCGCCTTCCTTCAAAATCCACCCAATCCAATCTCTCGTACCTTCTTAGTCTTTATTTCCCCAAAGTTTTACCAAATATACCCAAAAAAAAAAAAAATCAAGCAGGCATGACTTGTCCTGACAGTCTGTCCGATCCACTATAGTATTATTACCAATATTTGATTATTTAATGGACTATTTGTGTAACTAACACCCTATTCTTGCTCAGGAAGTCCTAAGGTACACGAATATATAATTATTATGGGGCTAGGAGGCTTGGTTTAGAATTCCATATTTTTTCTGTAATATCCAACCTATTCATGTCTTTTTGCACTAATTTCAAGCTAATTACGAGAGTCTCTCGTAGTACGTGAGAATTACGTTATAAATGCTGTCTGCTTGACCCAATTGTCTACATGTTCTAACTTTTTCATCGTATTTTGAAAATCGTCCTAGGCAAGGCTAGCAAGTTGGTTTTATTTTAGAAACAATGCGAGACGCGATTAGCATTGGGTCATCTATCCGTTTCCCACCCTCTCTCTACTATGTCTTTTAGGCAAATACTTAGTTGAACTTGGGAAGTGTTTCGTTTATCTCAAGGACGAATTTGAAAATTTGGGTACCTTTTTTTCGGCTAATGCGTTATCAACTAATACGCTGAAGGCGTGGGTGAAGAAAACAATTCTCGACTAAAATTTTTAGTTCTATCCTATCTTTGACTTTATGCACTATACTGTTATATTCTAATTTAGATATTGTATTTAGAATTTCACCACAGCAGCCAACAAGACAACTACGACGTGTTGAAGAAAGCTTTACTTGAGCGCTTTGAAATGAATGCGCGAAAATTTTTGCAACTGTTTCGCAACAGCAGAAATGAGAATTCTGAAACTTTTCAGCAGTTCTCTTCTCGTTTGAAGGGATACTTGTCAAAGTGTCTGGAGCTGTCACAGCTCGCCTCTACCTGTGAAGGTCTTTAGGAGTTCGTTATATGCGAACAGATAAAGAACACTTTGTCTGGTGACACCCGGAGATTTCTAGCTAATAAAGCAGTAGGCCATAACCCGTCCTTTTTCAGGGTAGGTGTAAACCCCTACCTGAGTGAGCGCGTGGGCTAGTGAGTCATTCTTGTTGATAGACGGTCAGATAAGTTTACGTCACACTGAGTACATTTTTTAGTGGGGCAGCAGGCTTCGTGGGGAATTTACGTTCTTTGATTCCCCCCCTCCCACGTTCCATCAAGGAGAATGACTCATCGTCGCTTGGTTAACGATTAGTCAGATGTTAAGATAATGTTATGATGCTTAACGGGAAGCTCTGACGATTGGTTTAGATTTTTAATTTATGTAGCGTCATTAGATTACGTCAAAATGGGGTAGAAGCGGTTTTGGGGAGATAATTCTAAAGCTATGTCTCACCGCGTCTGTCTTGCATTAGAATATTGGCACTATATATACATGGCCAAATTATTCGTCGGGGCTCACACGTCATTGATTATTATTGCCGTGAATAGTGTCAGTCATAAATTCAGTCTGCCTGGTTAGTGGATATTCTGATAGTCTGGGTATGTACGAATTCTTAATAAACTAGTGGTGTAGGAATTTTAGCTAAAGGATTTTAACGTCAGAGTAAGCTTTCTGCTGGGATTTAATTTTATTTTAGTCGGTAGTTTGCCATCAATTACCTGACTTCTGCCAGTGTATTGTAAGTTTCAGTGGTAATCATACGAAGTATAACCAGTGTAGTTCTGTGTAAAAAGTTTGGTGGTATTATTAATTAATATATCTCTATATGAATTTAGGACCTACGGCTGGTGTAGTATGGTGTAATATATTAAGAGTACCAGACTATGTTATGATAACTTTGAAGATAATAGTATATGAACTCGGGAGTTTGGTTTAACTAAAGTGACCATGGGTATTTGAGTTAGTTGCTGAAGAATAAGAGTGGTGAATGGAGATTAGTATTATGATATGGGGTATGCAGTTGTGTGTAGATATTTGTGCTATTTTGATAACCCTCAATGGGCTGCCTTTTAATATAAGAATAGTGCTGGGAAATTATTTAAAAGTTATTTTTTCGGGATAAAGCGAAGCGGTGTTGTGACGAGTAACTGACTCGGTCACGAGCTGGCCTCAGAAGCAATCAGGTCAGCCGGCGTCTGTGTTAAGCGTAAAAGACAACCTGTTGTCAGTGAAAAAGAGAGGGAAAGGGGTGAGCTATTAAGTCTGACCCGAGGGCAGAAATAGGGTAGAGCATGAGGGCTTGTATTGAGTGCAGTTTTATTATGGTATGGGAAAGCGGGGTGTATATAAATCTTTGGTTATTAATGTGTTTGAATTATGTATTTTGTGGATTGGTGTATATAAGTTATTTTGTTTTACAGCGATTCACGGCGTTGTAGATCCCTAAGCCTGCAACGGATTTTGCCTTCTCGGAGAGGGAGGCAAGAGATATCGGTGTAATTGAGAAAAACTGGGGTACGCGCAAAGTAACGCGCGCCCCGAGTTACGTCTGCAAGACGTAGAAGCATTGGGAATTTTCCTGACGTGAGGAAACATATACCTCCGCGTGGAATTGCCTATAAATTGGAGCTCTTAGCTCGTACGGCCCAATACAGAACATGCTACGTTGCCTGTTATTGTTTACACACTGCCACAATAAAGCAGTAGGCCATAACCCGAAGCGGTTTAAATCGTTGTTTGTATGAAGAATTGAGTTACCATCATCATTGCTAGATCTGCAGCCAGAAGAAAATTATAGTCACCAAGGGCCCCTTCGTCAGTTATTCTTGAGAGGAGAGAGGGAAATCATATCTTTCTAAATGCTAAAGGGGGGAGGTACCTGACGAAGGGTAACGCAGCTGAGCCTCAGACGAAGACGATAGCGTCAGGAAGGCACTGAACTGAAGTAGAGAAAAGAGAGTAGAGTTACATAGATAATACTTAGAGGAGAACCTCTAAGTTAGTTCTGCAGAATTCAGTGGAGTAGGATTTCGTAGTGTATAAGTTAGTTGTGTAGGAGCGCCTTTGAGACATTTTAGTCAGATTATTAGTCCTCGGACTGGTTAAACGGGACAGAGTGAAAACTAGTGGAGAGTATTCTTGTGGTGTGTGGGACTCCACAGTGTAGTTAGTTAGTAATAGTAGTGTTCAAGTGGTGGTGGCTCTTACTTAGAGACCCCCCCCAGGTATATTTCTTTAACCTTAGTTGTTTTCGTGTAGTCGTGGAAGAGTGCGTGGTAATTTGATGATTGTGTCATTTATTGATTTGTTTTCCTTTTCCAGGTTGTGCGAACTCGCACGTTTTGTTGTTTTTCTCTGTGGTACAGATTTGTTGTTTTAGTAAAATATAAAATGTGATCTGGATCAGTTTGTCTTTTACTATACTGTACCTGTATTCTTTAACTGTACAGTTGTGTCTGTGGCTAGTAATTAGTGCATACCTTATCTCAGCTGAGCGAGAGGTGGTGCGATAGTTGCTAATAAAACAAGTCACAAGTGGCGAGGGAGAGTCAATCTAGGTTCTCACCCTTGAAGCTATAAGTCTCATCCTCCACAGTCACTTTAATTCTCATCTTAATCTATCTTCTCAGACTTTCCTCAAAACTGGTGTCTTGTCTCTTTACTCAGTCAGACTCTTAATTAAGCCATTTCGTGACATACACCCCATGGTAGAAGAGGAACGACTAAGTAAATAAGTAAGTAAGTTAACGTCTGCATACTACATTAGTACTCTTGTCAGTAAATAAACAAGTAAATAAATAAAAGTAATTAACAGGCACTCGTTGGACATAAAGAAGGACACTAGACAACAGAAAAGAAATACTGTATATACTCGTATAAGTGATAGGCTTTCCTGGAATCGGACCGAAAACCATCGCCTTGCTGTAATAGTAAATCGTGAAGCCAATGATGCACATATGGGGGGGGGGGGGGGGCAAAATTAGCTGTGCATCCTTTCACAGGAAGGCGATTGTTCTCGGTTCGATTCCATGTAAGCCCATCACTTAAGTATATTTCTTTTCTGTTGTCTGTTGTCCTCCTTTCTGTGCCTGTTAATTACCTATATTTATTTATTACTCACAAGCCTCAGGTTTCCTTCATTATTTACGCTAGTCAGTAAGTGTTATGTTCCGACTGTAAGTGTTATGTTCCGACAGTAAGTGTTATGTTCCGACTGAATTCTACGAAGCAACCTCATCGTTGTAAATTATTATGTTTATGTGGGTTGTGTATAGAGTAACGTAAGTTATGCATTGAGAAAGTAAATAGAAAGGACTTACGTGTAGTAATCCTCTGACTGCTGTGAAACTGGTTAATCCAAACAGCGCATAATAATCCAGTGACTGCTGAGAAACTGGTTAATCCAAACTGCGCGTAATAATCCGCTGACTGCCGAGAAACTGGTTAATCCAAACTGCGCGAAATAATCCTTTGACTGCTGAGAAACTGGTTAATCCAAACCGAACACAACTGTACACTTGATCCCTTGTACATTTCCTTGTATTGTTTACATGTGTACACACGTAATATCATTCATCAACGTCATATTTCTTTTCTCTATCTATAAACGCATGGAACCACCACTTCAACTGGCTTCCTTGAATGAAAAATGTACCAAAGCATTCATATACATTTACAGTAGGGGTTTCCATTACAACATTTGTCGCATCTTTCGCCATGCCCGAGGAAGCAGCCTTACTATTCTTCCTATGCCTTTTCAGAGTACCCCGGGAATTACACGGTCACACACAGGTAATGTAACATTTCATTAAGTTATGAAAAGGCTGGACTTGACAGCTAAGGTGGACGTTTGCTCCAACAAGCAGAAATATTAGAGCATGTTATTCATAGGTGTAAACGATTGGGAAATATCACAGAAAGAATAGATGTTTGCAGTAAGATAATTGGCTACAAGTGCCCCATAGGTTGCTGTGAAAGCCCCTGAACTGTATTCAAATTCAAACTCATAGTTCCCGTGTCAACCGTTCATTTCAGCTCATAACAAGACAGAGCAAAATCTCGAGAATTGTTGTTGTTGTTGTTGGGAGGACAACATTAGGCAATCTCTGAAGGACCGATGACTAGATTAGAACCAGGCCAGGAGGAAGACAGATGATAGGATAGTATGGCGCTCTCTCTGGCAAACCTCTACACCCCAGGATAGAAGAGGAAAGAGCGAAAATGCTGGTAAGGCGAGACGTAGCGGTGTGCTAGTCTCGCTGATATTTGTTCAGTTAGATTCTTGGACTTTGGTGTTTTTTTTCCCTGGATGTTTGTGGTGGTTTAGTTTAGGCTTCGGCTTAAGCTAGCCTTTGTGACTTTTTTTTCGTGCTTAATTTGGTTTCATTACCAAGAACAGAAATATAAGAATGTCCGCACCTTTTGTGCCTGTGATAATGATCAATGCAGAAGAAGATCTAGAAGGAGGTATGCTCCATAGGCCAGGAACACTGGTTATTACCATTACTGGGCCGCAGGCCAACAGGGCTTCCTACTCCCTGATATCTAGTATTATGGCAGGACCGGCTGGTGTCGGAATGAGTGGCATAGCCACTTTGTATCGTTTTGAAGGGCCCTACAGATGGTACGCCACTCTGACAGCGGCGGCACAAATAAAACATTACCAAGGGCTGCATGGCAAGAGGTTCGAGTGGACCAACCCCCAGATGAGCATCTATATAGAGCATCTGGATAAAGAGAAGTCCAAAGGGACACTGAACTGGATGCCCCCCACCATAAAGCCAGAAGCGGTGAGGAGAATAGCGGCCGAAGTGTCGGGCGACAAAGATGTGGAGGTGAGCAGAATTAAAAATGCCCAAGATAAATGGATCTTCTTATACCGGCCAACAGAACATCAAGTACCGCACTTTGTGCACCTTAAGGCGGCAGAAGATAAAATATTGAAGGTATGGGTGTCTCTACCCGGTAGACGAACCCAATGCGCTATTTGCGGATTGGACACGCACTGGGTTAGCCAGTGCCCAAGAAGGCGGGCGGCCCCAACTAAGGCCAAACAGACCAAAGAAGAAGAAGCAGTCGGGAACAAAACGCCGGCTGAGCAAAACAGGAGGAGTGAGTTCCTCGCGTCAGAGAGCGATGCAATTGAGAGCCACACAGCAGAGAGCCCTGAAGCAGGTACGAGTAAGGAAGGTGACTTTATAGATATGCTCTCTAGGAAGGGAGAGAAGAATAGAAAAAGACTTTTGCGCCAGACAACAGGGCCTGTCAAACCCAAAGAGGTGAAGCGAAATAATAGTACTTCTCCAAGCAAGCGCTCACCGAGCAAGGAGGATCTCCCCCCATCACCCAGGGTGACTGCAGAAGAGTTATGTCATGAGGAGGCAGCGTTGACACCTGTTGTTGACGAGCGAAGATCCCAGCCAAATAGCCCTGACAAATCACCAACTCAGTCATTTGTGTCGGGGGCCTTTAGACCAGATCCGGAAGTGCCAGGGGCACTTCTAACACAAGACAGTATAAGCGGTAACTGGGCGACCATGACTGAAGACGAGGCCATGGAGTCGATGACCACCCTGTACATAGATGGGCAAGAGTTTGAAGATGTGAGCGACTAATGAGCCTACACCTACAAGTCTTTCTTCCCGGCACTGGGGCCCAGTGCAAGAAGTTATTTCCAGGCTTCAAGCAGGTGAGACGAGTGAGGACGAATGGTGCAGGTGAAGGCACGCCTGAGCTGCACCCCGAAGCTACCCTCCCCTTTGAGCCTGTTAAAAGCTTGAACAATAGACTACCAGTGCATGGGAAGATGTGCCCCCTCAAGTGGACCCAAGTGAAACTGTCCATAAAAATAAAAATAAAAATGTATCTTATTACAGTAAAGTGTGCCAACACCCATAGTTTAGGAGTGGTGTTAAAATGTATTATTAAGAGTTGTGTTTATGTAAATAGTGTTTATGTAAATAGTTTTTTGATAGTTAGCTTGTCCACAATACACACACTTTAACATGCGCACAGTTTCATTTAAACAGTCAACTCCTCCCCCCTTACTGGGGTGGAAATGTTAGGCGACGCAGTTTCATCTGCGTCCAGCCTAAATTATCAGTGCGGAACGGATAGTCAGCCCCAGGTCACTATTCCGTCAATCAGTCATGTAACTAGGTCAACAGGTCAGCCCCTACGCACCCCCTCGACAAGAAATGCAAACATGAACGAGTCGAGTGGCCTAGTTATGACAGAGAGCGGTCAGCCCACAGTCACCGCTCTATTGTGTAAGCCATGTGCAACAAGTATCACTTTGCCCAGTACATTCATTACAACACATAATAAACCATCAACTAGTGCTTTGTTGAGTATTTCACCTGTAGCGGGTAGCCAGCCCCAGACCACTACTCCGCTTTGTAATTCAAGGGAAACGGACGGTTTGCACTTAGTCCCCGTTCCGTCAGATAGTTTAGATAGGGCAAGTGACCTTTCTGCCACTTTGCCAGGTAGACAGTTTATAGCGAGTGGCCAACTTCTGCTTACCACTCCGACATGCAGTCTAGTGATAATATCTCTCAATATCAATGGTTTGAGAAATAAGCTGGACCATGTAATTAAACTTATTAAAAAAGAGAAACCCGATTTTTTGCTTTTACAGCAAACCGGTGTCACTACAAACTATCACGCGGGTCAAATAACAACTAGATTAGGACTGAAGCATGGTTGGTTCGCCCGGGGCACCTGCCATACTGGTGTTGCCATTCTTCAAATTAATGAAGATTGGGATGCAGTGCATCACAGAACTGACAACGATGGCAGAATTGTCATTATACAAATACAAAACAAACACAACAAGCATGACACACACACACTTATAAATATATACGCCCCTGCGACGAAAATTGACAGGCCTAAGTTTTATGACGGATTACACGACATACTAACGGAACACTACAAGGGGGAAAAAAAAATTTTAGGGGGGGATTTTAATTGCATTCTATCTGACCTTGACCGGTCTGGAGGCTTCACGAGAGCGCAGACACGAGAAAAGTCTTTACTTGTACGACAAGTTCAGGCTATGTTAGACGAACATGACCTTTCAGACGCATACAGAAAAATAGAACCCAATAAACAAACCTTTACATATTACGACAAGACGAACCCATTTTTTAGACTGGCTTCAAGATTAGATATAATTTACACCACTAGTGACTATAATATACACAAAATATACCATATAAAAAATACTCTTAAATTCACAGATCATCACGCAGTTTACACATCTTTAAGTACGGGACACACGCACAAACAAGTAAAGAGATCCCCGCATTGGAAATTTAACAACAGCCTACTTAAAAACACTTACTATACAGAACAAATAACACAACTGATACAAGGTTACGCACAAGACATTCCAAATAATAACATTGCTCAATATTGGGATATGCTAAAGAACACAATTAGAGATAGAACGCAGATTTTGGCTACACTTATTCACAAAAAGTTTAAAAAAGAAGAGGGGATTTTAGAAGAAGCAATTAGTTTAACCAAAAGTTTAGACAACACGAACCCTCACTTACACACCTTAGAACAGCAGTTAGATCAATATAGACAGTATACCTGTCAGGGAGCATTACTTAGGACAAAATTACACACTATAACGCAGGAAATCCCTAGTAGGAAATATTTAGCAGTAGAGCAAAACATTCAGCGCAGTAGACAGATTCACGAAATAATTGACATGAAAGGAAAACATCATACAGACAATACCAATATTAGTCACGCTTTCTTCGAATACTACAAGCAGCTATATACTAAAGAAGAAAGTGATGCAAACATACAAGACAAATTTCTAAAATACACAAAGTGTCTAAGTGATGAGGAAAGTGAAAGGCTAGACCAACCCCTAACTTTAGATAATTTGCAAGGGGCACTTAGTACTTTTCAAAAAGATAAAGCACCCGGACCTGATGGGTTAACTGCAGAATTCTACAGGGCTTTCTTCCCCTGTTTAGGGCCCATTCTAATTAAAATGCTGGAAGAGGCATTTCAAAAAGAGGAACTCCCGGAAAGTTTGAACCAATCTTATATTACGTTAATCCCCAAGGACAGTAATGATAAAAAGTCAATTAAGAATTTTCGGCCCATTTCTCTTTTAAATGTTGATTATAAAATTCTAGCCAAGGCATTAACTCTGAAGCTTAAGCCACACATGCACACAATAATACATGAAAATCAACAGTGTAGTGTGCATGGTAGAAACATTAGCAGACACACACATTTCATTAGAGACCTAATTACATACACACATGATAGGCAGTGCCAAAGTGCCATATTATCTTTAGACCAGGAAAAGGCATTTGATAGAGTATCACATGCCTTCCTACATAAGAGTCTTAAAGCTAATAATATAGGGAAATACTTTAGATCATGGATAAAAATCCTATATAAAAAACCTGAAAGTAAAATATTGATTAATCATAGTCTAACCAAAACATTTAAATTAACGAGAAGTGTTAGGCAAGGATGCCCTCTGTCGCCCTTGTTATATGTAATAACGTTAGAACCTGTGTTGGAAAGAATAAGACAGGACACAAATATCACGGGGACTTTCGTCCCCGGTGCAGGGGAAAGAAAATTGTTGGCCTACGCCGATGATACGATATTCTTTCCAACAACAAAGGATTCTATAAAAAATATCTTAGAGGTTTTCACAGAGTTTGGACGCGCTAGGGAATCCAAACTAAATATTCAAAAATCTAGCATAATGGGAATAGGTAAATGGGGCAATAGGTCAGATTTCCCTTTTCAATTAACGGTAGTGAATAAAATTAAAATTTACGGAATTAACTTCTCTTTTAATCCTCAAGACCCCAATAAAGAAACATGGACAAAATTGATAGAGAAAATCCAAAATATGCTAGAAAGTTACAAATATAAAACGGCTACCATTTTCGGAAGAAGTATTATAGTTAATTGTTTTATTATGCCAAAAATAATTTATACAGCAAATATACAAATAGTACCTAAAAAGATTATAACAGAAATAAATAAACTAATTAGGGCCTTTATTTTTAGGAATACCTGGCACAGTATCAAACACGCTACTTTAATGCAACCAAAAAATAAAGGGGGGATAGCCTTACAAGATATCAACACTAAAATTAAAGCTTTGAGAATTAAATATATAGGGGAAGTTATAAAGAGCCCGGGTCTATACCCGCTGGCACACTATTATATGGGGTTAAGATTATCTAATCTTTGTAAATTAAACAATAACCAACCTCACTTTTTTGGTACACCACCACCCTTCTACACAATATGTTTACAAAACTTAGAAGGAAATAAACATTTAGTAAGACAAGACACTAAACTTATATACAAACTTCTAGTTGCCGCACAGGAAACACCTTTAAACACACGAAGGGGGTACAACCTTTTCATAACTGATTACACACAGAGTTTCACAAACATTCACGCAATAGACATCAAACCACAAGCAAAAGAAGTCACCTTCAGATTACTACACAGTTTAACGCCTATTGCGGGCAGGCAGTCAGCAAAAAAAGCAGGCAAAGCGCCACCAAAATGTAAACTGTGTAGTGATAACATTACAGAGACAGAAGACCACTTGTTTTACACATGTAGGACAGTGGCCCCCACTTTAAACAAATTAAGGACATTAATAGCCCCACACTCACAACAGACACTTAATTTATATAGAGCAGTCACGATGAACACGTTACCACGAATGACGAGACGAACAGAACTTAAGTTACTGACTTTGTTAGCTGACTTTAGGTATCTTGTATGGACATGTAGGAACAGAGCTGTATACGACAATAGACATTATGACAGTAAAATATTTATGGAAATATACGAACGCATGACGCAAGACATAACAAAACAAATTTGAAACTTTTGTTGTTAAAATAAATATGTAATAACCTTTATTGACCCTTCGGTCGTTATACAAAGCAAGTAGCTTTGTCTGTAAATACTTTGTGTCTATAAATATCATGCAGTGTAAATACTCTTCAACATATGTCCTCATTAATCATGTCATGGTAGGGGGTCACCATCATTTGTCGATGTACCATTTTTCATTTCATCACCCACTTTCAACAGGTTTCTTATTTGTAATTTCGGATGTTGACTTGCATATATTGGGGGGGGGGGGAGGGGAGAGGGGGGGGGGGGGGGGGGGGGGGGGGGGGGGGGGGGGGGGGTTTTTATCTTTAGTATGTTTATCTTTAGCAGGTTTATTTTGTGATATTGTTTACATAACTTGGTACTGTATATTGTTATATTGTTTATTGACTTGTTGCAATGATAGTTTGGGGACAAGGGGGAGGGGGGGGGGGGGGTTTACTTTATTATTGATCCTGCATCATGTGATATTTGTAAAATTTTTGTAAATAATATTGATGTTTTGACCTAAATAAAGGTTTAAAAAAAAAAAAAAAAAAAAAGAGGAAAGACTAAGTAAGTTGTTGTTGTAGGAGAGAGTAATAATATAACATTAAGAAAAATACTGCATTAATTGTAACTGTCAAAGTTCTATTACTCCATTCAGAGCCGGCCCTAGGGATTTTTCAAGATGGTGCTAGGGTTCCTAATGGAGCACTCCCCGCTCACCTTTCACGTGCAGTACTGTATATGATCTTGAGAGCCATTTTGAGTTGGATCTTACTGTAATTCCCGCGAGTGATTATTACTGTAGTATTTTACAAAAACACAATACACCTATGTTTTTAACATCTTGTTGTAAGTATTTGTTTTATGTATTCATGCTGAATTACAGATGGCCGCTACATACACTGTTGTTGTTTTTTTTTTTTAAAAGGAATAACATAGATGATCAGTAAAAAATATTAAAAAAAAAAAAAATAGGAGTTTTGCCTCGTTTTGGCGAGATGCACCCCGTTCAACCTAGACACAATATCCGTTGGTTATATTAGGGCGCAAGTCCAAATATAAAATATCTTGTGGTCTACTCTAATTATGAGCTTCATAAAAGAAAATAATTAGTTAGTATGAAATTGATGTGTAATTTTTCTTGTTCATTAAAAGATGTTAAATTAAATTAAATAAAAAAATGTTTTCACCTCCCACGTGTCGGGGTCATCTGCGGTCGCACCTGTCCCACCGCCCGATAGTTGTTTCTGATTATATTAACTGTAAAACGCAAGGAAAAGTTCATATATTAATTACGAGCGTATTTCGCCTCAGCGTTTATTGTTGTTGTTATTCGGAATCGATATCATTGCACTGTGGACAAACCCGTAAGTGCTCAGTGTTGAGAGACGCTGCAATTTCTTTCTTTTTCCTCGTTCCTGTATTTTATTCTCGCTTCTCCCCTCATTTTTTATTCTCGCTTCTTCCCCCCCCCCCGCCCCCCCCCCGCTCTTCTTTTTCATCTTCTTTAAGAATACCCGTCATAGAAAATCATTTAACTAACAAGAAGATTACAAGACGTGAGAAATTTAGTTTCTTAGAGAAATTCTGTTTCTCTCTACATCTCTTGCCCTGGCATAGTCCAGATTAAGGACTGCCTTGTGATGCTATCATCAAGTTTCCTCGGTGTGGGTCATATCCATTTTCACGGGTTGCCTCCCCTTAGCTCTGCAGTAGTGGTCCAACAATGGCCAAAGCTCAAGAGTAACTAATGTGGGTCTTCAAAGGTGTCTGCCTTCGCGCAAGATTACTCTTGGCAGAGTTGTAGGTAGAAGGATATTGATGCTTCTACCTCAAGGGTGTGTTCACAAGATATTCAGAAATGCGAGAACAATGCTGCATGAGGCTGAGCAAATGTTAACTCTAGTATCTGCCGTCAATTTTTGTGTAGGATAGGGTTTTCTTGTAATTCGTTAGCTCGTTCAAGCCCACAGCTGAGTTAATTCAGCGAAATTCCTCTTATTATTATTGCATAGCTTTGTTTAAGCGTATTTAAGAAATTGTCTGAGACACACGGATGTAGTACATTCAAAATGATTAAATCAACTTTATATTTGTCTTTATACGAGTAACACAATTTAATAATCAATTATATTTTAAGAGGAGCCGCGGTAGCATAGTGGTTAGTGCACTGGCTTCCTAGCGCAGTGGTCTATGGTTCGATCCCCAGATGAGGCGGAAAAATTTTTAGGCCACAAACGGCTCCTGGGTCGACCCAGCCCCAAATGGGTACCAGAGCTACTCTGGGAAGGTTAAGGCGGCCGGCGTGATGCCGACCACATCACCCCTCCTGTGCCGACGGTCAAGAAAAGTTGTCATCACTGGGTGATGTTATGGCGTAAAAAATTGGATATTTCACTTGGCAGCTTTTATGTTTCTTCTCAGCTGCCAATGAGTTTGTCTATTCTGCTCCAGCTGATGTTTGGTTCTTTGTAGATAGATGACTGGATCAGACTCATCACTGGTCAAGTTTGAAAGTTGGAGCACGTTCCAGGAAGTGTCATGGAGTAACTACCAAGCTGGTCCTGCGTCTCTAAGACCCGTGTGACGATTGTGTCTAGAGTCGACTTCAGGCCACTTATACCCTCACTTGTTCTAGAGATAGTACTGATACCACCGACTAGTATTACAAAAGAAAAGAAACAAATACTCTCTGAGTATTGAGTTTCCCGACACATACTTATGTTTCCCCCTCTTCCTATTCCACCATCCCATCTACCTTAGAACTTTTACCCTCGCTGAGAATTAATATTAATCCCATTGAGTGGAAAAACATTCATTACATTTACGTTGAATAGATTAATGCAAAACATAGAATTATAGATATACAACTTGCCCCAAATCTTTGGGTGAACAGACAGAGTGCTGGCTCAGAGAAAAAGCTAAGGCAACTTGTTGAAGATGCCCCTTACACGTGTTCTGGGGTTGTTACTTTATAATAAGCTCCCACTTTGACTCCGTGTTTCAGATTCCTCAGATTTCGGTTTTCCTTGCCAATAGTAGTAGAGTTTTCCTGGGAGTTTTAAGTCCTCAAGTGGCTCCAACAAGTCCGGTCCGATAAATAAAATCTGATTTTATTATTTACTCTGGCTGGTCTAGTTGTCTTTTGACGAGTTGAATTTCACAGTGCTTTCAACCGACTAAAGTGTCATGTTATATTGTCCCTTTGTTTCTGGCACGTGTTGTTTACTATTAGACCAGGCCCCACTCAGAAATGTTGTTATTCCTGCATCTCGAATGCCGGCCAATAGTTACAATCATGCGTGTTTGATGGCGTCTATTCAAAAACTTTCCTCATAGGAAAATTCTGCATGTGATTGTAAAGGTCACGTCTCCTAAATATGGACGTGAAACCTCCGAATATTCTCGTCGGTGATTACAAATAACTTCTTACTTTTATCTGAAGTAATATCTTCGTAATACTTCTATCCGGATGCTATTACCTCATTCCGTCTTCCAGGTGCATGTCTGTAATATGTCCGCAGACGGGTAATTTATCGCCCGTCTTTGTGCGAACACCAACCCTCGTGTAACCATCTGGGTTTTGACTCTTCACATTAGTAATTGTGGAATCCCAATCGCCATATCAGCCCTAAATAAACTGGCTGGGCGTACGTCGTGCTAATCCGGCGTGGCTGGGGTTTGGGACACGAGAATTTTACCAACCTGACTGTTGGTCAATATTGCATCACCTGTCTACTCTCTCAGCAGGAATGGTCAGGTAAACAGACAAGACGAATTATTATTGAAAGGAGTGTAAGGTGATTAGAAAATAGCTAATATCTGCTTGACAGCAGAGAAATAAATGTGCCGACCACGGAAATTTCACGTAATCAGTACGCACAACAAATGTAACTGACTACTGTCACGGATTGCCTCCCCTGCTTTGCAGTAATGATCCTCCAGTGGCCAAAACTCAAGAGTATCTAAAATGGGTCGTCAAAGGTGTATACCTTCGCACAAGATTGCTCTTGGCATAGTAAAGAAGGGTAAAGACGCTTCTATCTCAGAGGAGTTTCCATAAGATATTTCCGAAGTCAAGAACAATGCTGTATTGGCTGAGCAATTGTTAACTTATTATCGTACCGCCTCCTTTTATGAAGAAATAAGCAATGATTATAGCCCGTACAAGCCCCCAGCTGGTGTAAATCCGGCGAAATTCCCTTTTACAAGAAGTAGCTCTACAGAAGTATACATATATTAAATAGTCTTACTTATACGTATAAAGGTTAAAATAAATAGAATGATGGTGAATTTTAGATGAAAATAAAATCTATCGTCATCGAGATTTGGTTTGAGGATTTAAATTTAAAATTAAAATTTACTGTCCGTTTGATGGTGCTTTTGTACAAGCACTTAGCTTGTATGAGCGAGTCCTGCAGCCGCTGATTTCGTCAAGTCTTTTGTGGTGATGACTCTACACAGTCTGATAGCTTCGTTCCTCGAACGGTTTGATAGCTTAGTACCACGATCCGTCTGATAGCTTAGTACCAATATCATTTGGACAAAATAAAAACAAATGCCTCTGCTAAGTACATTTGTGGGCTGCAAATTAACAGGCGTATTGTCTCGCTGTGCACCCACTAATGTTATTCTCTCGGAATAATTATTCTTGAGTATACACAACGTAACTCACGGAAGATGATTAGAAATCACCAATATTCTTCTGGGTATTGCATGGACAGCGCGAACAATGATTTGCCTGAATTATAAATAACAATGTACAAGTACATATATCTCACAATATGATATGATACACTTGATGCAGACGTGATGTAATCATCACTAATCACTGCTCCAGTCGGAGTCTGGGGTCACCTCTGCTGTCGGTTTTCTGTACGACTAGCAAGAAGAAATCATTAGCGCTTGCTGTAGTGGTTTACGAATATACGATCTTCATATGTTAAGGTTGCCAGCCTCACATATAACCGCTTAGCAAGAAAAACATGTCAAATTCACTTTTGTGAAATAAATGTTTACACTTACCCCAAAGTAACTTTTGCGAACACAATCTCCTCGCACAGTTTAAAATGAACACAACACTTTATTAGATGCTTAAAATCACTTGGTGTGGAAAATTATAGTAACCCTCTTATGGCGGATGTTCTGCGAATCACTTGGTCTCGGAAATGTTAGTAGTCCTCTGGTGACGAAAGTTCTGCAAATCACTTGACCTGGGAAACTTTAGTAATCCTCTTATAGCTGGTGTTCTGCGAATCACATGTCCTGGGACACTTTAGTACTCCTCTTATGAAGGGTGATCTTATTCCTTCTTCTTCTTCTTTGATCCATAACCGCCAACCGTCAAAGCAGTCAGCGGCCATCACGCCTGGTGGCGTCTTGTAGGGCAGCAACAAATTGATTCCACTTTGCTCGGTCGGCGGCCATCCTTCGTACAGTGCCCCAACTGTGGTTCATTCTTTGCATCTCAGCTTCCACAGTTCTCCGCCAAGTTGTTTTTGGTCGGCCTCTCTTTCGCTTTCCCTCGGGGGTCCATAGCATAGCTGTTCTTGCGATGGTATCAGGGTCCCTTCTGAGGACATGGCCAACCCAACTCCAGCGTCTGCCAGCTATGATGGTGTGCATGTCCTCCTGGTTACTCCGAATAAGTAGTTCTTGGTTGCTGATGGTGTTTGGCCAAAAGATTCGGAGAATTTTCCTTAGGCAGATTGTGTGGAAGGAGGACAGTTTCGACATTTCCTTCTCTGTTACTCTCCAACATTCCGCACCATAGAGAAGCACAGAAAGTACGCAGCTCTCATACAGTCTTAATTTGGTGTTTGTGCTGTACTGGGAAGACTTCCAAATGTTGTTGAGAATAGCAAAGGCTGTTCTCGCTTTATTCATTCTGTTGTTAATGTCCTTGCTTGTTCCGCCGTCAGGTGTTACTATGCTTCCTAGGTAAGTAAATGTGTCTGTCTGTTCTAACTTCTGGTTCCTTACTGTTATTGGCTCAGGATTGCCCACATTTAGTGTCATGACCTCCGTCTTCTTCAGATTGATGTTCAGGCCAACCTGCTGGCCATACTTATTCAGTCTATCAGTTTTGTCTTGAATGTGTTGGTGTGAATGCGCGAGCAGTGCAATGTCATCTGCATATTCCAAATCTTCCAGTGTAGAAAACATTGTCCATCTAATTCCTCTTGGACTGCCCTCTGTTGTCTGGCGCATCACCCAATCTATGACTGTCAAAAATAATGTTGTTGATAAGGGGCATCCATGTCGTACTCCTGTTTTCACTTCGAAAGTTACATTACTCGATCCAACACTGCACGTAAAGTTAGAATAGAGGCTTTTTATAATGGAAACAATGCGGCTGGGAATTCCATAAGCCCTCAGAATTTTCCATAGGCTGTCCCTGTGTATGCTGTCGAAAGCCTTTTCAAAATCAACAAAGTTAATGTACAGCTGTCTCTGCCATTCTGAGCACTGCTCTATAATGTTCCTGAGGGCAAATATATGATCTGCACATCTTCTGTTCTTTCTGAAGCCCGCTTGTTCTTTCCTCAGTTTATGGTCAACTGCTTTTGAAATTCTCTGGATGATTATCCTGCCTAGTATTTTGCTGGGAACTGAGAGGAGGGTAATTCCTCTCCAGTTGTTGCAGTCTGCAAGGTCGCCCTTCTTGGGCAATTTGACAATTGTTCCTTTACTCCACTCTATTGGTGTTGTCTCAGTTTCCCAGACTTGTGCAAATAGTGGTTCTAATAGTTCTGCTGCTAGTTCAGGGTCTGTCTTGAATAGCTCAGCATTCAGATTGTCGTGACCAGGCGCTTTTCCATTTTTTAGCCCTTTGATAGCTGTGATAATTTCTTCTTTTCGTGGAATGTCTGTATTTACGTCTAAGTCACTTTCAGCCTCAGGAACATTCAGCTGAGTCTCTGGTGGTTCCTTATTCAGTGTTTCTCTGAAGTGCTCTGCCCACCTTGTTTCCTGCCCCTGTGCTGTGGTGATGAGATTTCCTTGCTTGTCTCTTACTAACGTTATGTTGTTTGCACCTCGTTTTCCACTGATAGCTTTAGTTATTTTATAAACTGTGCTTTGTTCATTTCTCAGTGCTGCCTCTTCTGCCTGTCTTGCAAGGTCATCCAGAAATGTCCTTTTGTTAGCACGGGTTTGACGTTTTACTTCCTTGTCCAGCTGACTGTACTGTTCACTATATATTGCCTTTAACCTGGGAGACTTAGCTTCTGTTTTCTTCCTTTTCATTTCCTTTCTCTTCGCTATGGTGTTTAGCGTTTCTGGTGTTATCCAGTCTTGGCTCTTTCTTTCCTGGAATCCCAAGCATGACTTGCTGCTTTCTTTATATATTGTTGAGATGGTGTTGAATTTCTGGTCCACATCGTCGGTCTCTGTTCTTTCCTGGCTTTTGGTAATCAGATATCGTCTCTTTACGTCGACCACAAACGCTTTTCTGGTGAGGGGGTCCTTAAGTTTCGTGATGTTGTATCTTTTCTGTTTGACTGCAACTGGTCCAGCAGCTCTGAGTTTCACCTTCAGTCTTGCTACTACTAGGTGATGATCACTTCCCACATCTGCGCCTCTTCTTACTTTCACGTCTTGTAGTGCATGTCTCCATCTGCCATTGATCATTATGTGATCTATCTGGTTTTTGTCTCGTCCGTTTGGTGATTCCCATGTTAACTTGTGCACTTCTTTGTGTTGAAAAAGTGTTCCTCCGATGACCAGGTTGTTAATACTGCAGAAGCTTATTAATTTGTCCCCATTCTCATTTACTGTTCCACTGCCGCATTTCCCCATTACTCTTTCGTTATAATTATTGTGTGTTCCAACTTTCGCATTTAGGTCTCCCATTACTATAATAAGATCGTACCTGGGTACAGTTTCCATTTCCTTTTGTACCTGTTGATAGAACTCGTCCTTAATCTCTTCGTCGCTGTCATTTGTTGGTGCATAACATTGTATAATTGTGGTGTTGGTGGCTTCCTTTCGGCTTTCACCACTGTCAGTCATACGAGCCTGAGACTCCGGATGTCCGTCCCGCATCAAAGTATTTCCATTTATTGCTGTTTCCGTAACGTGTGTGATTTTTTACACAGACAGGGGTGTCGGCCCTGTGCTAAAACCCCCAACCTGGAGGACCAGGGTACCAGCTTTTGTCTGACCCCTACCCACGCAGACCAGTCCAGCATGGTTGAACCTACCAGGAGTAAAACTCCCACTGGCATAGCTCTGGGGATTGTCAGGGTACACAAGCTGCCATACCGCTACAAGGTATAGGTACCATTGATGGCAGATCTTATTCCTTAGGTATCCAGAATTCGTATTTCTTCTTTCTTCTTCCTTCTTCCTCGTTCGTCCTGAAAAGGACGTTGTGTCGGTTTACACCGGAGCTGCGATATCTGCGCCTTTTGGCCGACATATCCGACTTCAGCACAGCATTTTTTGGGACCGGGTTTGCCTTCCCTCTTCGATCCCTACTCTCTGAGCCAGACTGCAGTGATGCAGCCTGTTTCCAGGACCATCACGTGGAGGTGGAGAAGGGTCTTGGTCAGCTCTGATTCGCTGACCCTGACGCAAGCAGTCAAGCTATGGGTCGCTGACTGCATTCTCTATTGCTGTATCTTTGGGTCCCAGACTTCGTATTAAAAATGCAGGTTTACTTTTAAGTTTCAAAGTTGCCCAAATGCTTCTGTCCAGGTTCTTTTAAGTTTCCAGTCTCTGTATTTAATTATGCGGGTTTACTTGTAAGTTTAAAGTTGCCCAAATACTTCCGATCTGTCACTTTTAATATAGGAATTCTTTGTCCGACCTTTCTCTCTCTGACTACTGGGAGTTGCTAATTTGGCGTTGCGATGCAGTCTGATCTTTGACTTCTATTTCGCTAGATTATATCTCTCATTCTAAGTTCGAATCCCAGATTGTTCTTCCGACGAATTTTCCAATGAGAACCATTGTGTATCCTGTTTTCTCAAATCAATCCAATCAAAAGCTCTGGAATATATGGGTAGGGGTGTTTAATTTAATTATCCGCGGCGTCTTTTAAAAATTACATTTTAAAATTCCATCGCGTGACCTCTTTCAATATGTCGTAATGCTTCCGCCAACTCACAAACAAATCTGTGAACTCATTTCCTGGCGTAATACTTTCCGCCAAGATTGCCTACCCTGACAGATTAACGACAATATCGGCTCCGATGAAACGATTATCTAATTATCACCGATGTTTTCTCCCGTCCCTCAGGCGGCTTCCTTAGATAGCAATCTGGCTTTCTGTGCGTGTTCGTGCGATACCATGTTGTACAAACAACTGACGTCTCTTTCAAAGGTGGCCAGACTGACTTATGTGATAATCGTATTAACATGATAATACTACGTTCACTTAGTGAAACGTAAAAAGTCTGGGAGCGGTCACCGCAAGAATAATGAAGATGCATATAATATGCCAAATAATAGGACTATGAGTGAGAAAAATTAAGAAATGAAGTGATACTGCCGGAGTGAAAGAGAGAAAGACAGGGGCACAAAAGTACATGCAAAAAGACGTTTTGTGACAACTACTGCCGGAGAGGAGAAGAGATTGTCACATCCATTGTTAATTTAAAAATGTTACTACTAACTCTCGAGTGTCCAATTGACAGAGTGGTTAGAGCGCTGGTCTCTCGCGACAAAGGTGCATGGTTCAAATCACGGTCCCGACACGCTCCAGTCTACCTAGCTGTAACTGGGTACCTGGCTCTTTGAGTTAGGACAGAGAAGGCAGCGAGAAAGGGAACTGGTCACCTTACCTCTCGAAACTGGACCTAGTATGCCGAAATCTCTAACACTTTCACCCCCCTACGACAGTATCAGTTATGGGACTACCTTTACCTTTACCTTTACTTTTACCTTCACCTTTACCTTTACCTCACTAACTATCTGTTCAGGTAAAGATTAGCCACGCCAACTGAATAACATTTATCAAGAAAATTAAATTGTTGGAAGGTTAAAACTTTTCCAATGACTTTTTTGTCCCTCTTTCTTAACTTCTTTACCATTTAGCTGTCTTAGGAGCATAGGCCTTCAAGAAACAGATACCACGTTTTCCTGCTATGTGGCATCAGCTCAAGATCTTTCCATGTCTTCTTCCGTATTTTCATTTCTATTTTGGGACCCAAAGATGCAGCAACAGACAATACAGTCAGCGACCCATAGCTTGACTGCTTGCGTCAGGGTCAGCGAACCAGAACTGACCAAGACCCTACTCCACCTCCAAGTGGGGGTCCTGGAAACAGGCTGCATCACTGCAGTCTGGCTGAGAGAGTAGGGATTGAAGAGGGAAGGCAAACCCGTTCCCAAAAAATGCCGTGCTGAAGTCAGATGTGTCGGCCGAAAGGCGCAGATATCAAAGCTTCGCTGTAAACAGACACAACGCAACCAACGTCCTGTTCAGGACGAACGAGGAAGAAAAAGAAGAATTTCTATTTTCAGTTTTCTTATCCATGTGTTATTCCGTCAACCTCTCTTATTCTGGGGGCTTCCATGAAAAAATCTTCCTTCTAATGCTATCAACAGGTTACCTTAGTGTGTGCGTTATCCATCGCCAACGTCTTCTTCTAATCTCTTGTTACGCTGGCACTTGTCTGGTTCTTGTCATCATTTCCACATCCGTAACCTTGTAGAACTATGAGTTGGACATCTTTGTGTTGGACTTTCATGTCTTTTGATGTCAGTATATTTCCCAAAGAGCGTCCGATTGCCAGATTGGTTAGAGCGCTGATCTCTCGCGGCAAAAATGCCGGTTCGAATCAGGGTACCGACACGCTACAGTCTACCCAGCTGTTAAAAAAGGTACCTGACTGAAAAGGCAGCGAGTAAGGGAACTAGTCACCCCACCTCTTGATGCTTGAACCTAGTATGGAGAAGTCTCTAACACTTCACTCCCTTACACAGTATCTATCATGGGACTACCTTTTTTTGTATTTCCCAAAGCAATACTTTGCAGTATTTGGTCTAGCTTAAAGATTCTACATGACAGGGTAGCTGGCCCAATGACCAACCCTCCATATTCGCCTTTGACTTCATGCTTGGTATCTTACAGTGTTACAATTCCCTGCACCACGGCAACTCACGGGCGGTTTCAGAATATATTATCCTGTATTCTAGCATCAGATCAAGAGCGTGTTTCGAGGTTCGATTATGTGAGCCGTCATTTATTAAAAGAATAATTATTTTCCTTTTCGCTCCCTACGTAGCACAGGACCATCACTGCAGCTAGCATGTACAAAGCATTCACATGCTCTTGAAGCAGTGATTTCTGTAGCTTTTCTTTTGACATGATTAGGTTGCCAGCCTCTTGAACCACCTCCTATTAGTCGCATTGTAGGACATACCTGAAGGAACAGCTGGCTTCTTCTTTCTTTATCTCGTCAAGATCCCTCATAAGTACACGAGGCATAGAAACAATGGTTGGTCCTAATTAATTCGAAAAGTCCACTCTTTGTCGTAGCTGAGACTACAAACTTTTCAGGTTACGTCAGCTAACAGTCAATATTTCTGTAGTGTAACTGTGGCTAATTAACCTATCAGAGCAAGCTATGCACATGGCAATGAGGGAGAACCAATAAACCAGACGTTCACACGTGACATATCTAGCCACACCTCTGGGGATACGTCACGATTGGAAGCACGTGCTGATGTAGGTGACTGACATCCGATAAAGACACTTCTGTGATGATAATGGAAGGGAAAATGATAACAACAGAACGGGTGTGATTACCGGATGTCGATAAAGATGTCCGCGCTAGTATTATGGGATTTGATACACGCTTTCATGTTTTCTTTCCCGGGGCAGAAACTTTACATCGGCAACAACGAATTCGGTGCGGTGGCGGAAAAGGGGAGGGGGAGGGGGGGGGGGGGGGAAGGGGTGTTAATGCATCTTACTAGGATAAAAGACAAGAAATAATGTACGTTACGCTCACAAGGCCTTCGCCAGGGACTAACGAACAAAAACAGAAAGGTAAGAACGTATGAACTAAGTAAAAAAAAAAACAAATATGAATACACCTTATAGTCCGGCAGGGCTACACTAAATATGGCTGCGCTACCGGATGCAGAGAGAAAATATTAAGTACAGGAAAAACAAACTCCATAAAATAAGTGGGGGAAAGACATAAAAAGAAAGGGGGTAAAAAAATATAAAGAAAAATTAATAAAAAATAACAAAGAGGGGAGAGAGAGAGAGAGAGAGAGAGAGAGAGAGAGAGAGAGAGAGAGAGAGAGAGAGAGAGAGAGAGAGAGAGAGAGAGAGAGAGAGAGAGAGAGAGAGAGAGAGAGAGAGAAAGAGAACGAACGAACGAAAGAAAGAACTTTATTTTCCAAGGGTTGAGAATTGGGCACGCAGGCCCGTCTGACATTCTGCCCTTCCTTTCTCTCACCTTTCATACTGCATTCATTTATTCTCACATGCATTTTACATATCAATTTCAAGAAATTCAACGGTGTAAAGTAAAATAAAATAGCACACTCATATTAGGAGTAACATTAACTACTTATAAGCATGACATAAAATATGTTGAAAAGTACAAACATCGTCATTAGAACCTACAGTTGACATTATAAGAAAGGATAATTCGATTAGGGGGGCATGTAATCAGAACTCATAAAGTATTCGAAAAGTCTACGATTGTATGATTAGGGACTGAGGTTGTTTCTTAGGTTATGTGGAAGACAATTCCAAAAACGAGCAGCAGAGTTACGCTAAGCTGTTCTTGAATAAGTCAAGCCTAGGCTTGGTTACGTGCAATTTGTTTAAGCGTTGACTGTGTCTTTCGTTGAGAAAGAGAGAGAGAGAGAGAGAGAGAGAGAGAGAGAGAGAGAGAGAGAGAGAGAGAGATATGAAGATGGAGAGAGATGGAGAGAGATAGAGAGAGAAAACGAACGAGCGAACGAACTTTATTTTCAACGGGTTTAGAATTGGGCACGCAGGCCCATCTAACATTCTGCCCTTCCTTTCGCTCGTCTTCCATACTAGAGAGAGAGAGAGAGAGAGAGAGAGAGAGAGAGAGAGAGAGAGAGAGAAAGAGAGAGAGAGAGAGAGAAAGAATGAAATTATTTAAAAATATAAATAAATAAATTACATATATATATATATGTGACAGCGCCATCTTGAGATCTGTCGTTCTCGGCGCTGGCCCCATCTGGGCAGTCATGTTGTCTATGAGGTTTAGTGCTTTTTGATCACGTTATCTTCAAGCAGATTTATTACAAGGCCATAATAAGCCTACATATTAGTAGTGTTTTTGCTCTAGTTGTGTATATCTGTGTTTTCATGCATTCTGGAGCAATAATCGCGTGTGTTATCTGTGTGGCGCAGATTAATGCGCGTAAGCGCGCAGTAAATTGAGTGGTTAGGCCAGGGCCTATAAAAGGGGTAGCAAGTGGCGAAACTGGGATTGTTGAGACAGCCGCCCAGTAAAAACAGACGAAGAAGACACACAAGAGCCAAGCTGTAAATGCCTTGAGCACGTGAGTTAATTTAAATTAGCATTAGTTTTCTAGGATTCTGAAATTATATCGATGTGGCTATTTTAATGTTTAATGGAATAAATAGATAGATAGATAGATGTGAAAGTTTAAGAGCGATTATTTCATTCTTCAGAAAGGCAGACATAGTGTGAGGCTATTTCACTGCGAAATTTAGATAAGATTAACAATCGCAAGATAGCAACCTCGTGGTGATAAAAGGCGGTGATAGCGAGTCTGAGCAAACACGCTCCGCGTGTTTAAACCTATAATATGTTATGCCGAGCGACACGCGGTGTATTTAGTTCCAGTTTTTGGTTAAAGCCAAGAATATTATTCTTTAATGTAAGAGTAATTTTATTTTATCCTTTAATGTAAAGTAATTAAGTGTATTTCACGATTATTGATTATTCTACTGTTTATCTTTATTGGTTACTTAGAAGGGAGAATAGTCATTTAGATTTCTGGTGCGTAAGGCAAGTTGAGACAGGTGTTTCTCTGTTTGCTCCTGGTGGAGCATGGAAACACCAATCGTCACTTACGACATGTTCAGAGTGCGGGAACGAGTATTGATGTGGGTCGGTTGAGAGGTAGTAGTTAATTCTCATTATTGAGATTATTTGTTGTACATGTATTGAAGAATATTATTTTATGTCCAGTTGATTATTATAGTTATGTGAACATGGTTTGTGAGAGCACGTGGGCGTACTTGGAGATGTATATTTCTCTTCTCCGCTCCTGAGGGAGCATGGGGCCACCGGTGTGGTTTACCTCAGCATGGAGCATTCAGATGCTCTTGCAGTAGTGGTTTCGGTAGCAACCTATGTTACCCGGTGCGATTGCCAGCCTCATGCACAACACCATACTAGTCGCATTGGACGACACGCATGAGTGTGTGAGATAGTTGATGATATCAGGTGGACGCATGGGGAGTAGCGTTGTAGACTGCAAGGACCTCTGCCAGGTTGTCAGACCATCTCCGTTTCTCAGTGGTGGACAATGGCCTTAAGAGATCATGCAACGTCCTGTTAAACCGCTCACACTGGCCATTTCCACGAGGGTTGTATGCCGTCGTTCGACTTTTCTCGACGCCATATACTCTGCACAGTTCGGATATGACAGCCGATTCGAAATTTCTACCCTGGTCGGAATGAAGCCTCTGCGGCACCCCTAGGTACAAAAACCACTTTTCTACCAACGCTCGGGCCACGGTGGTTGCTTTTTGGTCTCTGGTTGGGACGGCAACTGCAAACTTGCTAAATACATCAGTCATAATGAGTACATTCTCGTAGCCTCGTGCGTCTTTTTCCAGCAGCGTAAAGTCCATGGCGACTACCTCAAAAGGCTTGGATGCCAGCAGATTTCCCGATGGACCTTGGATCTTGAGATGCGGGGCTTTTGCTATATTGCATCTACTGCACCTTCTGCAGAATGTCTCTACATTACACGTTATGCCATCCCAGAAACATCTGTTCCTCAGTATCTGCAACATGCGATCACGACCCTGATGGCCAGTTTTGTGCACTGCCTCCAGAACTCGCGTTTTTAAAGATTCTGGAACCACAAGTTGCGTGATCTTAGTCCCATTTGGTCCGCTTACTGTCCGATACAGCAAGCCTCCAATTAGTGTTAAGCGCCTACGCTGCCTTAGTAACTTCTTTGCTGGCTTCGATAATCTCCTCGTCCCCTCCTTGGGCAATCTAGTACCATCTCTCATAATTCTGGAGACTGTCATAATATCAGTATCAGCCTCCTGCAATGCTAACAGTTCTTCAAGAGAATAGGATGGAAACGTTTGTGACGCACCTGTGCCTGGATCCGGGCCCGGTGCATCTCCCATCTCCACTGCTCCACACATGGCTCTTAACTCCACATTCCGCAGCAACCCTAACCTTGGGGGTATAGTTGTTGAGCGAGCTGGCACTAATGCTATGTGACTGATGGCAACATCATCATCTTCATCGGTGTGTTCTGGATTCTCTATAGGATACCGAGAGAGGTAGTCAGCATTTCCGTTCGCTCTACCTGCCTTGTGTTTGATAGAGTAATTAAACATCGACAACTGTGCTATCCACCTCTGTTCGATTGCGCCAAGCTTAGACTTTTGCCACAGAGCCAAACTCCTGTTGTCAGTAAACACCTCAACTTGAGCACCGAGCAGATAACTCCTGAACTTTTTCCGTCATAGCCCATTTCAACAACATTATTTTTGACGGCCATAGATTGGGTGATGCGCCAGACAACAGAGGGCAGTCCAAGAGGAATTAGATGGACAACGTTTTCTACACTGGAAGATCTGGAATATGCAGATGACATTGCACTACTCGCGCATTCACACCAACACATTCAAGACAAAACCTATAGACTGAATAAGTATGGCCAGCAGGTTGGCCTGAAAATCAATCTAAAGAAGAAGACAGAGGTCATGACACTAAATGTGGGCAATCCTGAGCCAATAACAGTAAGGAACCAGAAGTTAGAACAGTCAGACACATTTACTTACCTAGGATGCATAGTAACACCTGACGGCGGAACAAGTAAGGACATTAACAACAGAATGAATAAAGCGAGAACAGCCTTTGCTGTTCTCAACAACTGTGATAAAATTAACCGTGATGCAACGTTAAAATATCTCCAAAGATAAAATGTAGAGATAAAAACTAATGCGTAAGCTACTAGAAAGTTTATCATGTAAACCTGTTAAAGAAGTATCTGGACAGACCACTCCAGGAAAGCACCCCCTTACTGACCTTAGCTATCGCAACTCAAATGCAAAAGGAACCACTCACCTCACATGAATACCCATTACATCCTTGTGAAACAGCAGCACAGGTAAAAGTCAGTAAGCACTGTTACGTGCAGTCTTTGATATCTTACAATATTATACATTGGTATACTTGTTATGTTCGCAAATATTTTGTAAACAAAATAGATACTTTTTAGTGCTTAAGGAAAAGTCATTATTGAATTACTTCCCTTGAAAGTTGTGTCGTCTCTTTCGATCGAACTCCGCGGATGAATCCAGTTTTACTGCGATTTATTCTTTGTTTGGGTAGTAATAGATTGTTCTTGCTTCAGAATATCTATGGCCTGAATTTATGTGTATTGTTTGTCTGAGTAGGACGAGTCTGTCTTATATCTGTATATCTTTACATATCTAAGTCGAACTATATGTTCTTTTGTCTCTAGAGAGGTCAAAGGGTGTTCGGCGGATGTGTCGCGAGAGAGGTGTGTTTTGGCTTCGCCCTGATGATGGGTTGTGTTTTTCTATGTCGGCTTGTAGCCGGAAAAAGTGATCTCTATATTTATGGGGAAAGTGATAGTCGTCTAGACCTATCATGTATGCTTTACCCCAGTGTTCATTCTTATTGCCAAGGAATGGCAGAATCATATTTCTGATACCCAGGTAATAAAAGATACTCTTTTGAACTCTCGTACGAAGCCACCGTTTTTCGATAGGTACGATTTTGTACATCTGAGAGGATGCATTTAACTAGATGGAAAACGACTCTGATTCCTAGCAGCACTATATCCTGTAGAATGCAGTCAATTGTATCATGATAGAATGTACAGAGCAATGAAACATTTAATGAATGACTAACTTTAAGACAGGTTCATTATCTGTATCCAAACGTGAGTGACAGCTCACGAGAGAAGCCATCTTGGAACCAAACATTTAGTGACTTTCAAGAAGAGAAAAGGGATGCCCGTATTATCGCTTGATTAGTCCAGAGATCACTGCTACACATGAGAACCCATTGCTAGCGGTTCAATTTGATTATATGGAAAAATCTGTGCTGGACATTATGTTAAGGAATCTTCGCTAGACGAGGTTAGGTCTAGAAGCCATCTTGGACATTGTTTATAATCTGACGTGCTTTGTCAGTAAACTCAGATGATATATATATATGGGCAATACTGAGTGCTTGGCTACTGACAGTCCATTATACTATTATTCTACATGAGTGCCCATGTAACATTGCAAGACCATTTATCCAATGTACCATGATGTATTATGCCAACCTGTGATTTGTCACTATCTGTGCTGTCGAGTGCGTACGTCCAAATTAAACTGTAGTAAAGGTACACAGTCGTTGGTGTCGATGACTTCCAGCCATATATGAGTGTGGGAAAAGAACATTTGTCAACACCACGAACTCTCCTTATCATTCGCATATTATACACTCAATCTATGTCTACACACCACTGCGTAGGTCAAGTTGACATTCCATACTCAAACCACGAGCAACACAACAACACAGTATTTAACTCTGGTGATGTTCGAGTGAGCTTCAGATTTTTTCAGCATGTCTCTTGCTCAGGGCAAGGGTCTTGTATTATAAGAGTTTATCAACTGATGATGATGACGTCTGTCTTCCAAAAAGAGAACTTATCATAATGTCCCCGACTAAAAATCAGAGGGAGAGAGTTCAACAGGTTCTGGAGGAACATACAGATGTATTAACAGATAAACCAGGCCATACAAATTTACTACAGTATGACATGAAACTGGTAGACTCAAACCCAATCTGTATGAGAGCCTATTCTATTCCGTTCGCGAAGGAGAAGGCATTGAAGGAAGAAATAGATTATTTGTTGAAGGAGGGGATTATTTCACACAGTGAATCATCTTTTAGCTCTAGTGTCGTTTTGTTGAGAAAACCGTCTGGGGAACACAGACTGTGCATAGATTACAGGAAACTGAATGCTGTCACAGAAGGACAAGTGGATCCATTACCAGACACAAAACAGTTATTTGCCAGATTGAACAAGGCAAAATACTTTTCGAAGGTGGATCTTAGTAAAGGCTATTACCAGATCCCAGTGAAGCCTGAAGTGAGACCTTATTTGGCTTTTAGCACTTCGGATGGACATTATGAATTCAACATGCTACCATTCGGACTGAAAAATGCTCCGAGTGTATTTTCAAGGATGATGCGCAAATTGTTGGAACCCCTGAATAACCCATGTATCACGAATTTCATGGATGATATTCTCGTCGCCACAGAGACATTTGAAGAACACATTGACGCTCTAAAAATGTTATTTAATAGGCTTAGGGAGGCGAACTTAACTGCTAGGCCAACAAAATGTTGTATTGGATGCAAAGAGTTGGAATTCTTGGGACACACTGTATATCAGGGTAACATGACCCCTGACCCCAAGAACTTGGAAAAACTGCAGAGAGCACCTAGACCACAAACAAAAAAGGACGTGCGATCATTCGTGTCGTTATGCGGATTTTATCAAAAATATATCAAAGATTTTAACTCTATTTGTGCTCCTCTGACTGATCTGACTCGCAAGGGACTTCCAGATAAAATTATTTGGACTGCGCAAAGTGAATTAGCGTTCCGAGACTTAAAGGAAAAACTCACTAGCAAGCCTATTCTCAAACTGCCTGATTTGACACAGGACTTTGTCTTAAGAACCGACGCAAGTAATGTAGGACTCGGGGCGGCTTTGTTGCAAAGATCATCTTCACCTGATGGGGAACTGAAACCAGTCGCTTATGCAAGCCGCAAATTGAATAAGGCGGAACAAGGATATTCCACAAGCGAAAAAGAATGTTTAGCGTTAATCTGGGCAATAAAGAAGTTTCAAATCTATCTGTATGGTAGGACTTTTGTAGTCGAGACGGATCATCAGCCTCTCGTATTCTTATCTCAGGCTAAGCATGAAAACGCAAGATTGCTGAGGTGGTCTTTATTGCTTCAACCTTATCAGTTTAGTATCCAATATATCCCAGGCAAATTGAATGTGGGTGCAGATTTCCTCAGTCGGCACCCCTGTGATCAAAATTAGAGTAATGGCAGGCGCGAGGAGAGATTTTATCTATGTGTATCACTGGTTTTGGAACTTGCCGTAGGCATGTTTTCAAGTGGGGAGATGTGTGATAAAATTAACCGTGATGCAACGTTAAAATATCTCCAAAGATAAAATGTAGGGATAAAAACTAATGCGTAAGCTACTAGAATACATGATCGCCCACGCCGCGGGTCACCACCCGCCATGGAAATTAACTTGCTAGACGTGAAGGCAAAACGTTTACCCTTGGAACGGGATGAGAACGGAGATCAAAAGGAAAAAATATGACTGAACACGTGCTTGAAACTAGCAAGGCTAAAAAAGACGCAATTGGTGGGGCAAGGAAAAAAATTCACGTCCCCAAGTTGACACAAGGTAAAGAAATCGACAAAAGGGACCTTAGCTATTATACGCAACAGTCATTTCTTGGACGCTTTTGCGATAACTTAGTCCTTCTATTTAAATTCAGCGGAAGCGCATTACAAAAGATGCTCGAAAATATTTCAAAAAACCAACTAACCTTGAAAAGTAACTTTTTCTTAATAATAATGTTAGGAATATAAAACCTAGCTGGCCGGATGGCCCATCTTGAGCAGTGAAATAATATGCTTTCATTTATACAGACGGATAGATAATAAGAAAGATATTGACAAAAGACTGTGTTGTTCATATCAGCGAGCGACTGCATTGAAACAAAAAATGTCCCTAATTTTCAAAAACTGCGGCCTTGAGACTCAAGTGCTAAAATCTAGTTGGAATGAAAGAGAGGGGATGGGGTGGAGAATTGTGGCTAAAAATAACTTTAAAGGCAAAATTGTGTAGGGGAAGGCAGAGTTGGTTCAAAAAAACAAGTGTGTTTTTTTGTGAAACGCAAGTAGAGACAGACGGACCAACAGACAATAATGCATACTTGACTGAGGTATGACTGAAATGACTTTTTGGTAGGAGGTTTGAATTTGAAAAGGAAAAAAGGCGGTGATTGGCCATAGATGAATATATTATCGGCGCTCAGACGCGCATTTTTGCCATTCTACATAAACTGTCCAGTAGTAGACACAGTAAATAATTCAGTGGTGTATTTCCCAGAAGCTAATTGAAATATTTAGAGGGACGCCATACTAAAGCCAGCAGCTCAGCTGAGTTTTGCTAGCAGATAACTGTGTTCTATATTCATAATTCTGGTAAGACTGAAATTATTTCTTTGTATATTTTAATATGTATTTAATGTTTCGAGTGATTTGATACTGCCATATCAAAATCTATCCCTTACAACAAGTAAGGATTCGCTCTAGACCCCCCGCCCCAGTTCAGGGTCTAGAGACAAACAAAATACATAAACTCCAGCAAGGATTATGAAGGGCGGATCAAGTATTGAGATCAGTGGAACATATCACCTATCCTATTCTATGGCAGGAAGCTAATGAACATATTTCAGAATATGTAGTCTGGGGGAACTTATCCTATGTGAAACCAAATTGGTAAGATGTGTTGTATGGTCAAAGAGATCTGACCCGTCTATGTGGTGTTGTTGTGTGTAGTGTTGTGTCCAGAAATGGTTTAGAGGATGGAATTCTGACACATGACCAATACTTTTATTGCAGAACTGTGAGTTTTTATTTGGCACCAATGTGGTGTCAAATGATGAGGTGTTGAATAATACAAGAGTGGACCCGTGCAGTTTATATTTTGGCAGAGCAGCCTGATATTGCCCCCAAGCACGGAGAGGTGGGGCCACCAGATTCCAGCACCAGAGCTACTCATTCAAGATACGTGAGCGTCTGGCCTGCTGGAAATTCACCAACTCAACTTATTTTCTAACACACCAAATATATTCCCCTCAATAAATGGACAATGTGTAGTCGCCATAGACAGGGAGTGATGAGGCCACCCCAACAGCACATCCATTAATCGTTCTCCCAGATAAATTACAACTATAAACAGTAGTAATATTAACTAGTCTTGTAAAATACATATGTACACACCTTTCATTTATTATGCCATATATTCATGCATTTCATTCATAATTGCAAAACCTTTCATATGTTCTGACCAAAATAAAAACCTTGGTTCAGAACAAATAAACTTAAAGAAAATTTATTATCAAAAATTTTACACAGCTCGAGTTAGTTCAGTGTGTTATAACATTTCATTCATATTATTAGACTTATTAAATATCTGTGTGTGTGTATGTAAACTACCACAACACATTACATATCAGTACCCTAGAATTTTAACTTAGCCACATTCATTAGTAAAAAAAGATAGGTGTGAGGTCGTAGTGGTAGCAAGAAGGGCCTTCTGAAAAGTCACAGCTACATTTATCTCAGGAGCCTTCACAGCTGACCTCATGCATCACACTAAGTAATATCACAATCATACAATACCATCAAATCCACTACAACAACATTTGGAAGTCTTCCCAGTACAGCACAAACACCAAATTAAGACTGTATGAGAGCTGTGTACTTTCTGACTATATTTGTTAAAAACTTTGAAATAACTGACACTTACTTGCGTAAAACATGGGAAAACCCCTACGTCCTGAAAGAGCTATGGTGCGGAATGTTGAAGAGTAACAGAGAAGGAAATGTCGAAACTGTCCTCCTTCCACACAATCTGCCTAAGGAAAATTCTCCGAATCTTTTGGCCAAACACCATCAGCAACCAAGAACTACTTATTCGGAGTAACCAGGAAGACATGCACACCATCATAGCTGGCAGACGCTGGAGTTGGGTTGGCCATGTCCTCAGAAGGGACCCTGATACCATCACAAGAACAGCAATGCTATGGAACCCCGAGGGAAAGCGAAAGAGAGGCCGACCAAAAACAACTTGGCGGAGAACTGTAGAAGCTGAGATGCAAAGAATGAACCAGAGTTGGGGCACTGTACGAAAGATGGCCGCTGACCGAGCAAAGTGGAATCAATTTGTTGCTGCCCTACAAGACGCCACCAGGCTTGATTGCCGCTTACTGCTTTGGCGGTTGGCGGTTAAGGATCAAAGAAGAAGAAGAAGATATGTGTATGTGTGGTGTGTGTGTGTGTGTGTGTGTGAGTGTTTGCAGTGCCGCGTGATGAATCATATTTGAGAGAGAAAGAGAGAGAGAGAGAGAAAGAGAGAAGGAAAGAAATAAATAGAGAGAGATAAATTATCATCATTTGCAGTAAGAAATAAATGTATTTCTCGTGGGTCTATGAGAATACAAAGAAAGAACAGAATCCTCCTTCAAGTATGCCGTAAGAGATGACTGCAGTGAGGTTGTACATGGGGGTAGCAGCCTGAGTATGTAAAACAAATGTCTACAGTAGCCACCGCTACACAGGACACAGGAATGCTTGGGTCAAGGTTTTAATCAAGGGCACCTGATGCAGTGGTGGCTCCATGTCTATAAAGAGCGAAAGCGGAAGTGATGATGATGATTAAGAAAGATTGATGGAAAAAAAGATAGAGGAAGGCAAAGAGAGAAGATACTGGACACGGCATGGTTTTAAAAAAAAGTGGTTAAAAGGTATTGCATCTGCCTCTGATTTTAAAGGCACCAGGTTCGGTTCCCAGTACAGGGAATGTATTTCATTGCAATATTTTTTTTTCTTTTTCAGAATCACTGGGTCCTAATGATGTCATACTTCCCCTTGGTCTCATGGGTAGTGAGATTTGAAGCCAAGCCTTTTCGGAAAAGGGCGAAAAACAGGAGATCTCGTGTGCAAGTTGCGCACGTTTTTAAAAAAAAAAAAGTTTTACCTCGTTTTGGCGAGGCGCGTCCCGTTCAACCTAGTCGGTTATATTAGGGCGCATGTCCAAATATAAAAGACCCTTAAGTCTGGAATATATGAGTTGATTATTTAAAAATTCCTCAGCAGTTGGAAATCGTAAAGAGTAGGCCAAATGGCCGCTGCCCTGGTCAAAATTTACAAAATTATGAAAACCTATCCACCAAAGAAAAATAATTATAGAATGTGTTATTTCTTTATACACACATTGGGATCCCCGCCGGCGCTACGGAGTTCGTGCACTGTGCTGAGATTGTTCTTGTGTGATCTTAAGGCAGGGATGAGATCGGAGCACTGATGAACTTGTCCATATGCAACGAAGCTGGTTCTTAAAACCAAACCAAACTTTTTTTAAAAAAGTCAACAGAAATTAAAAAAACAGTATTGGAGACAGGAAGTTGTGGTGAGGCTTGGTCTCCTACGCCAGCAGGCATGGTACCTAAAGAAAAGTATGATCAAGAAACAAAACACAATGGTTGTTGCGATGATAATAATGAATCTGTAATACCTAAATTACTCCGAATACCCCCCCCCCTCCTCCCATCGAAGTCATCAGTGGTTACTACCATCACCATCTCAACTCTTTTGTTGAAGATATCGTCGACATTTTCAACCCCTTTATTTAAACGCACAAATTCGACGAAGCAACACAAAGTTTATAGACAGCATGTTTAGAATGCCACATTGATAGCGTAAACCAAGTTTAGCGCACGTTTATAATTTCAGCTCGGTCTGACTTTTACTAGATCACAAAAATCTGGGGCCTGGCGTTATTAACCTAACCATGTGTGAAATGGGGCAGCCACAATTTTCATATTAAACTAGCAGGGAGCTATAGGCGGGACCACAGCTGTAATTTGTCGTAAATCTACGTCATTTCAGAGTCGGGAACAATTTTAAGAATTCAAGTTATAACCCGAAAGGATCTCGTTTCTCATCTGTTACTGGGGATTTCGTGTATGTCTTTTTGTGTGTGTGTGTGTGGGTGATGTAGCCGGAAGTGAGTAATATTTTTTGTGTAAGGATGATATCTTTTTGTAAGTTTGTTCACTCTCAAACGTGCTTATTAACGTAATGTCGTAACAAGCGACTAAGGAGAGTTGGGTATGGGGTTGGTTATTCCATCCCGTAAAACAACTTAGTCGGCGTCTGTGGCCTAACGGATATGAACGCAGTTTCATAATCCAGATATACCAGGTTCGAAACCTGCTACAGGCGGTTTGGTAGCAGATCGCTTTGTGTGGATTTTTAACAATGGTATAAGCGCCGTACCGTTCAGAAAGCAATGGCAAACTACTGAATGAAAAAATTGCCTAGAAAAATCACAAACAGCCAATAAAAGCTGGGGTTGATTGCCACGTCCTGTAAAGGATAAGCAACTAACTTTTTTTAAAAACAACTTGTTATCACAAAAACTTCAACAAACACTTTGGATAAGTCAAATATAGAATATTAATAAACTCAGCCGTCCAAGACAGAAGTGTGTCCTCTGGAAAGGAGGCGCATGAAGCAACCCAGGGAAAGCCGAACGAGTCTGGGCTGCTGACTAACGGTTTTTTTTTTTTCGTCTAAAAAAATCTTCAGGATTAGCACCAGGAACGTTCGCACTCTAAACGAACAAGGGAAAACTGCACAAGTAGCACCAGAAAAGGCAGTCGTTGTTCTGGAATTCCCAGAGAAAGAGAGGCAGACGTAAATCACAAAATACACGGAGAAGAGAGCTGCAGACAGAAGTGAAACTGATGAGGAAGACGTGAAAAGAACTTAAGCTGCTGGCACGTGACAGGAAGACTTGGCATTTGTTTGTTGAAGGTCTATGCTACTTAGGGAGCTAAAGGGTATTGATGCGTGATTAACAAAATGCTGTTGTCTGTTAATCCTTATATCTGTTTCTTTCTCTGTCGCCTACTATCAAAATGTGTTTCATGCCGGTGCCGTGGACCAGTGCTCCGGTTGGAACTTATCTTTGTTATTATAGTTTGTCTAGAATATGTGAGTAGTAGAATGGTGTGGAAGTTTTGTATGTGCACAACATGAGCTATATGTGATCCTAGACGTTAGCTGTGGAAACACGTTATTGTGGGCCATTTGTTGTAATTTCTCTCTCTTGCTCTATTCTTTGACACAATCATATCTTTCCATTCATCCGTCTTTCTGTCTGTTTGCTTGCTTTATTATAACTATCTACTGGTGATTCTTTCTATTTCCTTGTCTGTTTTGTATCATTTGCCCTGATGAAACAGCTGTCAGCCACGGATACAACAAGTACAGTTGTATGTAACTAGTGAAGTCATTGAACATGTATTATCTCCTAGTTTCTTCTTCTTCTTCTTCTTCGTACACTCTCAGACGTCGACTTGAATGTTTTCAAAGAAAGCAGTACTGGCTGCATTACAGGAAAGATTTGTCGCAAGTTCCAGAAATTGTGCAGAAACATTTATGAGAAGAGGGAAAGACTCAACAGTTTTCTGAACAAAGATGAGAGAAAAATAAAAAGAAAAGATGAGGGAAGGTTTGAATTCATACAGGAGATATACGATGCCGAAAGACAGATTTATAAATTTTGACGTAATGTTCTTAAAGCAAGAAACTGTTTATTCAGTTGATTTGAAGGAAGCTGTTGAAGAGTTGCCAACCACATCACAAGTTGCTGTAATTATTCTCATTACTATCTTTTTTCCTTCTGTGAGCGTAAAAATTTATTTTTCTTAATATACAGTACTTGTAATTATGCAAATAATCACCATTCGCATGGTCACATGGCCAAAGGTATTCTCTGCAGACCATTCGCATGGTCACATCGCCAAAGGTATTCTCTGCAGACCATTCGCATGGTCACATGGCCAAAGGTATTCTCTGCAGACCATTCGCACGGCCACATGGCCAAAGGTATTCTCTGCAGACCATTCGCATGGTCACATGGCCAAAGGTATTCTCTGCAGACCATTCGCATGGTCACATGGCCAAAGGTATTCTCTGCAGACCATTCGCATGGTCACATGGCCAAAGGTATTTTTTGCAGACCATTCGCATGGTCACATGGCCAAAGGTATTTTTTGCAGACCATTCGCATGGTCACATGGCCAAAGGTATTCTCTGCAGACCATTCGCATGGTCACATGGCCAAAGGTATTCTCTGCAGACCATTCGCATGGTCACATGGCCAAAGGTATTCTCTGCAGACCATTCACATGGTCACATGGCCAAAGGTATTCTCTGCAGACTATTGGCAGATATCAAAAGAGCAGCCGGGCCACCACAACTGAGGCTCAATGATGTGTGCAAGACAGACAAAGAAGGCATTGGATATAAATCCAGCATCCTGGGAGGTCGAAACTGCCGATTGCACCAAGTGGAGATGCTCCCTACGGCGTCGCCTCAGATGAAGAGAAGCTATTACATCAAACAGAGAAGAAAAGAACACGTCGAAAGGAACTCCAGGCAAAAAGTAGCTGAGGATTATGACTGGTTATATCACTAGCTGATAGGAAAGTTATATTAGTGATTGCTGTCTTTAAAACTGTCTGGGTCGTCCACGGGTCCTATACCATAGTTGTGTGAGTGTCATGGGAATGACCTCAGCCAATAATGCACTTTTTTGGGGGTGCAAAATTGGCTCAGCGTCCATTCACGATGTACTGTCACAGAAAGGCGATGGCACCGTCTGGTTGGTCCTAGGTTCGATTCCCAGTAAGCCTATCACTTATATTATTTTTCACTACAAGCTGTTCCATAGTCAGTTATGACTGGAAGAGGCTTCTATAATTGCCTTTCAAAGCATAATTATGATAATAACATTCTCAATCAAAATTAAAGTACATGGCTCATGATAGCTTAAAGCGAAAACAAAGTTATTTGAACGTCTGAAACGTAGACAATTGCACTCTGCATTTCTTAGAACTGGCTATGATAATAAATCTTTGCCAATGGAAGTAAGAAAGAGAGTTCTTCAGTGTTACATAGAGCCAATCTTGATACTGTGGTAAAGTACAGTGATACAGCGATAAAATCATAAATTATATATATATTAAAGTCAAAATAATAGCAGTAGAAATAGAATTAGTAAAGTTGTAACGCGTCTTCTTCCCCGCGCCAGAAAACACATTGATTTAAGCAGGACAGAACATAGTGAGAAATCTTATCGCCGCATTGGTAGTATTAGCATTTATAACGCACCCGTCAAGGGTTAACGATAAAAATTTGAAAAAATCTACTAGCGTAGTGGTTCCAGGAACGATAGAAAGAATAAAACACACGAACGCATAAGATTGAGATAGCGGACACCTGCTGCCGGCTTGTCAAGTGTTAGAGGTTTGAATTAGCTACTCAGGCCAACAGTGCGAGACGATGCCGTTAGCTTGTGTCGAAAACGATGTCGCAAGTTTGAAAATTTAAAAATACCCCGCTGGTCCAATACATTTCTAACCACAGACATTGTGGAAAAAAATATATATATACACACACGCATAATTACTTCCTATTGGGAAAAAGGAAGATCTGAGGCGATTTTTATAACATTCAAGTAGTTGAAACTTAGAAAAACAACGAACACCAAAATGGAAAATATATTGAATTCTTTATTACTAGGTTTATGATCATAAAAGTTGGCTAGTCTAAGAGTTGGTCTTGTCCTGATGGGTGTGGTAAGTGGGATGTTATAAATTTTTATAGGGGACTTAGTGTACTGACTGAGATCAGCTGTGAAGGTATCTGTATCTAATAGGTGTAGTGTTTTACAGATAACCTTACTTGCTACCACATTATGCCTCAGTCAGAATTATTCTGGCAGATAAACAATTTAATTTATTCCACCACACTTGACAACACTGTGACACTCACACACATGTAACATTCTATAAGACTATCTTAAATGAGTCACTGGTAAATTTTCAAATATCAATATGTATTAAGTACTTTCATTAATATTTATGTCCTGATTCAAATACAAGTGAACCAGGGATCACAATCAATTTTAATTACAATTTATATGTACAGAATTTATCAATATGAAACTTGTAGTGACATATTTTATTAATATTATCCTATGTGTGTCAGTTGTGTAGTAGTAATATGAGGTAATACTGGTTTTGTTTTTTCAAGCTATGTTGTTATTTGTCATCATGACTTCAAGTGTTTGTTTATCTTGTAAATGGTATGGGGAAAAGTTCACAGTTCCTATCAATTTAAACACTGTAGTTTCCCTCTGGTTTATATAAAGTCAGATTTTGAGGGGGGGGGGCATAATGTTGAGCTCCACTGGCCACATTGGCTTATCTTTCGTGATGGCGGCAGGAAAGGACTCCTCTGCTCGATAGCCTCCCTGTGTTCTGGAGACACCTCACTGGTCACTATCTGGACCCAGGAGTATGCTGTCAGCCTCTGGGTTCAGCAAAGCTCCGACCAGGTGCTGCTCAATAGCTTTAGGACCACGGTCCCTGAAATAAGAAGGTTGTACCTCCTACTTCATAACTAATTTATAATCCATTTACAGACTGAACACATTACATAACAAACACTGAGTTCAGAGCGGTAGGCCAACTGTCAGCTTCATCTGAAATAATTTACACTAGTATATTCCTCCCTAATGGTTACCACGCCTCTGCAATTCCAGCATTATTTCTTTCTAGTCGATAAGATAGGTGTCAGTGTACTGTTTGGCAATTCCATGCAGTTTTACTTTCCTCCGACACCTTCTGTTCAGGTTGGAGCATAATATAGGCTTTACCTCATGTTCGCTACTGAACCACACATATATACAGACATAAATTATCAATTTACATTCAATTTTCATTAAAAAGATGTCAAATATTTCAAGCTTACCACAATTCATGGAAATAACACAGAATTACGTTGACTGGCAATGAATATAGCACAATTTCGATCTGCCGATGTCCCAGGCTTTTATTTAGAAAAATATGCACTGGTGCTCAACGCACTGGTTCTGTAGTAAGTTTATTTGAACATGTGGTGGTGACCTGACGCCTCTGATTGACTATATTCGCGGGTCTAACCAATCGTGCCATGTTTACCCAATCGTTTGAAAAAAAGTACTCCTACTCCCGTTTCCCCTGACAACCAAAGATAGTATTTAGGGGGGGGGGGGGGGGGGGGGGGGGGGGGGGGGGGGGGGGGGGGGGGGGGGGGGGGGGGGGGGGGGGGGGGGGGGGGGGGGGGGGGGGGGGGGGGGGGGGGGGGGGGGGGGGGGGGGGGGGGGGGGGGGGGGGGGGGGGGGGGGGGGGGGGGGGGGGGGGGGGGGGGGGGGGGGGGGGGGGGGGGGGGGGGGGGGGGGGGGGGGGGGGGGGGGGGGGGGGGGGGGGGGGGGGGGGGGGGGGGGGGGGGGGGGGGGGGGGGGGGGGGGGGGGGGGGGGGGGGGGGGGGGGGGGGGGGGGGGGGGGGGGGGGGGGGGGGGGGGGGGGGGGGGGGGGGGGGGGGGGGGGGGGGGGGGGGGGGGGGGGGGGGGGGGGGGGGGGGGGGGGGGGGGGGGGGGGGGGGGGGGGGGGGGGGGGGGGGGGGGGGGGGGGGGGGGGGGGGGGGGGGGGGGGGGGGGGGGGGGGGGGGGGGGGGGGGGGGGGGGGGGGGGGGGGGGGGGGGGGGGGGGGGGGGGGGGGGGGGGGGGGGGGGGGGGGGGGGGGGGGGGGGGGGGGGGGGGGGGGGGGGGGGGGGGGGGGGGGGGGGGGGGGGGGGGGGGGGGGGGGGGGGGGGGGGGGGGGGGGGGGGGGGGGGGGGGGGGGGGGGGGGGGGGGGGGGGGGGGGGGGGGGGGGGGGGGGGGGGGGGGGGGGGGGGGGGGGGGGGGGGGGGGGGGGGGGGGGGGGGGGGGGGGGGGGGGGGGGGGGGGGGGGGGGGGGGGGGGGGGGGGGGGGGGGGGGGGGGGGGGGGGGGGGGGGGGGGGGGGGGGGGGGGGGGGGGGGGGGGGGGGGGGGGGGGGGGGGGGGGGGGGGGGGGGGGGGGGGGGGGGGGGGGGGGGGGGGGGGGGGGGGGGGGGGGGGGGGGGGGGGGGGGGGGGGGGGGGGGGGGGGGGGGGGGGGGGGGGGGGGGGGGGGGGGGGGGGGGGGGGGGGGGGGGGGGGGGGGGGGGGGGGGGGGGGGGGGGGGGGGGGGGGGGGGGGGGGGGGGGGGGGGGGGGGGGGGGGGGGGGGGGGGGGGGGGGGGGGGGGGGGGGGGGGGGGGGGGGGGGGGGGGGGGGGGGGGGGGGGGGGGGGGGGGGGGGGGGGGGGGGGGGGGGGGGGGGGGGGGGGGGGGGGGGGGGGGGGGGGGGGGGGGGGGGGGGGGGGGGGGGGGGGGGGGGGGGGGGGGGGGGGGGGGGGGGGGGGGGGGGGGGGGGGGGGGGGGGGGGGGGGGGGGGGGGGGGGGGGGGGGGGGGGGGGGGGGGGGGGGGGGGGGGGGGGGGGGGGGGGGGGGGGGGGGGGGGGGGGGGGGGGGGGGGGGGGGGGGGGGGGGGGGGGGGGGGGGGGGGGGGGGGGGGGGGGGGGGGGGGGGGGGGGGGGGGGGGGGGGGGGGGGGGGGGGGGGGGGGGGGGGGGGGGGGGGGGGGGGGGGGGGGGGGGGGGGGGGGGGGGGGGGGGGGGGGGGGGGGGGGGGGGGGGGGGGGGGGGGGGGGGGGGGGGGGGGGGGGGGGGGGGGGGGGGGGGGGGGGGGGGGGGGGGGGGGGGGGGGGGGGGGGGGGGGGGGGGGGGGGGGGGGGGGGGGGGGGGGGGGGGGGGGGGGGGGGGGGGGGGGGGGGGGGGGGGGGGGGGGGGGGGGGGGGGGGGGGGGGGGGGGGGGGGGGGGGGGGGGGGGGGGGGGGGGGGGGGGGGGGGGGGGGGGGGGGGGGGGGGGGGGGGTGGGGGGGGGGGGGGGGGGGGGGGGGGGGGGGGGGGGGGGGGGGGGGGGGGGGGGGGGGGGGGGGGGGGGGGGGGGGGGGGGGGGGGGGGGGGGGGGGGGGGGGGGGGGGGGGGGGGGGGGGGGGGGGGGGGGGGGGGGGGGGGGGGGGGGGGGGGGGGGGGGGGGGGGGGGGGGGGGGGGGGGGGGGGGGGGGGGGGGGGGGGGGGGGGGGGGGGGGGGGGGGGGGGGGGGGGGGGGGGGGGGGGGGGGGGGGGGGGGGGGGGGGGGGGGGGGGGGGGGGGGGGGGGGGGGGGGGGGGGGGGGGGGGGGGGGGGGGGGGGGGGGGGGGGGGGGGGGGGGGGGGGGGGGGGGGGGGGGGGGGGGGGGGGGGGGGGGGGGGGGGGGGGGGGGGGGGGGGGGGGGGGGGGGGGGGGGGGGGGGGGGGGGGGGGGGGGGGGGGGGGGGGGGGGGGGGGGGGGGGGGGGGGGGGGGGGGGGGGGGGGGGGGGGGGGGGGGGGGGGGGGGGGGGGGGGGGGGGGGGGGGGGGGGGGGGGGGGGGGGGGGGGGGGGGGGGGGGGGGGGGGGGGGGGGGGGGGGGGGGGGGGGGGGGGGGGGGGGGGGGGGGGGGGGGGGGGGGGGGGGGGGGGGGGGGGGGGGGGGGGGGGGGGGGGGGGGGGGGGGGGGGGGGGGGGGGGGGGGGGGGGGGGGGGGGGGGGGGGGGGGGGGGGGGGGGGGGGGGGGGGGGGGGGGGGGGGGGGGGGGGGGGGGGGGGGGGGGGGGGGGGGGGGGGGGGGGGGGGGGGGGGGGGGGGGGGGGGGGGGGGGGGGGGGGGGGGGGGGGGGGGGGGGGGGGGGGGGGGGGGGGGGGGGGGGGGGGGGGGGGGGGGGGGGGGGGGGGGGGGGGGGGGGGGGGGGGGGGGGGGGGGGGGGGGGGGGGGGGGGGGGGGGGGGGGGGGGGGGGGGGGGGGGGGGGGGGGGGGGGGGGGGGGGGGGGGGGGGGGGGGGGGGGGGGGGGGGGGGGGGGGGGGGGGGGGGGGGGGGGGGGGGGGGGGGGGGGGGGGGGGGGGGGGGGGGGGGGGGGGGGGGGGGGGGGGGGGGGGGGGGGGGGGGGGGGGGGGGGGGGGGGGGGGGGGGGGGGGGGGGGGGGGGGGGGGGGGGGGGGGGGGGGGGGGGGGGGGGGGGGGGGGGGGGGGGGGGGGGGGGGGGGGGGGGGGGGGGGGGGGGGGGGGGGGGGGGGGGGGGGGGGGGGGGGGGGGGGGGGGGGGGGGGGGGGGGGGGGGGGGGGGGGGGGGGGGGGGGGGGGGGGGGGGGGGGGGGGGGGGGGGGGGGGGGGTGGGGGGGGGGGGGGGGGGGGGGGGGGGGGGGGGGGGGGGGGGGGGGGGGGGGGGGGGGGGGGGGGGGGGGGGGGGGGGGGGGGGGGGGGGGGGGGGGGGGGGGGGGGGGGGGGGGGGGGGGGGGGGGGGGGGGGGGGGGGGGGGGGTGGGGGGGGGGGGGGGGGGGGGGGGGGGGGGGGGGGGGGGGGGGGGGGGGGGGGGGGGGGGGGGGGGGGGGGGGGGGGGGGGGGGGGGGGGGGGGGGGGGGGGGGGGGGGGGGGGGGGGGGGGGGGGGGGGGGGGGGGGGGGGGGGGGGGGGGGGGGGGGGGGGGGGGGGGGGGGGGGGGGGGGGGGGGGGGGGGGGGGGGGGGGGGGGGGGGGGGGGGGGGGGGGGGGGGGGGGGGGGGGGGGGGGGGGGGGGGGGGGGGGGGGGGGGGGGGGGGGGGGGGGGGGGGGGGGGGGGGGGGGGGGGGGGGGGGGGGGGGGGGGGGGGGGGGGGGGGGGGGGGGGGGGGGGGGGGGGGGGGGGGGGGTGGGGGGGGGGGGGGGGGGGGGGGGGGGGGGGGGGGGGGGGGGGGGGGGGGGGGGGGGGGGGGGGGGGGGGGGGGGGGGGGGGGGGGGGGGGGGGGGGGGGGGGGGGGGGGGGGGGGGGGGGGGGGGGGGGGGGGGGGGGGGGGGGGGGGGGGGGGGGGGGGGGGGGGGGGGGGGGGGGGGGGGGGGGGGGGGGGGGGGGGGGGGGGGGGGGGGGGGGGGGGGGGGGGGGGGGGGGGGGGGGGGGGGGGGGGGGGGGGGGGGGGGGGGGGGGGGGGGGGGGGGGGGGGGGGGGGGGGGGGGGGGGGGGGGGGGGGGGGGGGGGGGGGGGGGGGGGGGGGGGGGGGGGGGGGGGGGGGGGGGGGGGGGGGGGGGGGGGGGGGGGGGGGGGGGGGGGGGGGGGGGGGGGGGGGGGGGGGGGGGGGGGGGGGGGGGGGGGGGGGGGGGGGGGGGGGGGGGGGGGGGGGGGGGGGGGGGGGGGGGGGGGGGGGGGGGGGGGGGGGGGGGGGGGGGGGGGGGGGGGGGGGGGGGGGGGGGGGGGGGGGGGGGGGGGGGGGGGGGGGGGGGGGGGGGGGGGGGGGGGGGGGGGGGGGGGGGGGGGGGGGGGGGGGGGGGGGGGGGGGGGGGGGGGGGGTGGGGGGGGGGGGGGGGGGGGGGGGGGGGGGGGGGGGGGGGGGGGGGGGGGGGGGGGGGGGGGGGGGGGGGGGGGGGGGGGGTGGTTTGGGGG
>JAMPIV010015162.1:0-70059 GCA_024509875.1 Oreohelix idahoensis
TTCTTGTTGAACTCTAAATAGTTCTGAACAAAATATTAACAATGAGTGAAATTGAAATCACTTTAGAATAATTTATAATTAGGTTATTTGTTGATTAAATTAAGACATAAATTAAGTAAATAAATTCATTTTAAAAAAAAAAAATTAATCGGATTTAAATTGAGATATGAACACGACATCTACTAAACTTTAATTAGTGTTCTCGCAATAACGTGTATTACCACTATTCCACCTACAATGATCTTTTTAAACTTTTAGATAAGCTAAGTCAAACTTACAGTAGTTAGATAATCAGTAAGTGCGTTGCTATCTTAAAGTGTTATCAATAATCTTGCTTCATTTTTCATGTTGTATTTTAAAAAAATTTATCTGTTCGTTTTGTTTTCTCTTATCATTGATTATCATGCAGTATGTTGCTGTTCATTTTCATTTTGAAATCATATGTTTTCATCAAATTTTGTTGAAACATTAAGTTGAATTTTTATTATCATCTTTTTTTTATTTTTCATTTTCCATTTTCATTTTCAACTTCTTTTACTTGTTCGAAATAACCAACAGAATCGTTTCCAAAGTAGGTCGATGTTGGATGTGTTCTTTCTATATGCATACTATCATTTAGTTATATTGAATTTATTTTTAAATTTCTCTTCTTAATATGATAATTTTATTCATGACCATAAATATGTTGTAGTTTTGACTCACCTCGTCTCGAGTAATTAGTTCGAAAAAAATTAAAATGGGGATAATTTCTTTTAAGGGGAAGTGTAATAAGGAGCTGTATACGTACTATATTTATTACCTAAAGAGGGGTAGGTCGTGTTTCGGTTGTCCGTACCAAATGTACGGCCACGCCAGAACATTGAGATAGAGCTTATAATTTATTATGTGTGCGTTGTCGATTGATTCACACCTGCACTGCACGTGCACAATGCTGTGTGAAACACCTTCTTCTGCTCTTGAGGAAGCAGCACGTGTTAACCATTGAGTAGAGAGTTTTCGAACGTTTCGGAAAACACATACGGAGCGACACTTGCGCTGATGTCCCTGCACACCCTATCGAGAGAACATTTGTCAAGTTTCTATCTTGTTGTATAGCCAAATGGCAATTTAAAGAAGAAGCCGCAAATAATATATATAAGAATTGTAGATATTGTATTTCTGGTCTTCCAGGTCGAAGGCCAAGACGCAGCTATAGATCAACGTGAAGTTATCGCCCTACGGATCTTATTATAATTTAATGCTGCATAAAATAGGCCTCTCTACTACTAAATCAGCGGGAATTTTATCAAATCCTAGAATGGATTCATTTCTCAGATCGCTTTGCCTTTAAGAATTTGATCGTAGAATAGAGAATTCCTACTGAGTAGAAGAAGTTATATTGTTACCTGTATTACACATGTTTGTATTATAAAATGGCCCGTAACATGCTTCAAGACAACAAGCGATGCTCCATAGCTGAGCTCATCCAGAGCATGTAAAGCGAGGAGCAGTTGAGCCAACTAGAAAAGCCCCTTTACAACTAGATAAGGATTTATTCGGAAATATGACTTTGTGTAAATTATACTATGTTACAACCTAGGTGATAGAGATAGACTAACGTCCTGCGGGAATTTTACACAAAATGTAATATGGAAAAAGATTTTTCATCCCATATAATGGAATACGTTACCGCCTATGATAGAGCGCTCCTTGAAAGAAGGTCAACGGTCGTGACTGAGAAGGTATTATAACAGGTACATTTTTTGTATCCTAATAGTCTATGTACAGAAGGTCTTTACTAGAAGAGAAATCTTCAGGGTAACTTTTAGCAGCCATAATTATATTTGTCGTGTGATCTTTGCGGGGGGGGTTGGAGGGGGGGGTGGGGGGGGGGGGGGGCGGGGGGGGGGGGGTGTTGGACTATGTCCGTCTTGTCCACTTCGGTGTCCTGGTGAATAAAAATCTATGTAAAAGTTACCAACTACTTGTGTGCTGCCAATACATGGACCAGGTTCAACTCCAATACAGATAACCGTGTGTTGGTTTTTCGTTAATGCAGAGAAAAACACTTGTTATGACTGCGCAACAATTTCCTAAACCCATTCCTGTGTCGTACGAAGCCACTTTCGGCTTCAATCACAATTCATCCACTATGAAAAACTGGACACGGGAACGAGCAGTCGGGTTGGTCGGTGGGGTGGGAGGGAGTTGAGGGTGTAACAAGTTCTGGCACTCGCCCCCACGTACCCTGTCTGCTAAGCAGACCACCATGTCCACAGACGACTAACTTACCCACCGACTCCGCTCAGACAATCCTCTAAATTTCCTTGAATCTCACTCGAACCATGCACACACCACACCACACAACACCGAACACCCAGAGGGATCTCGGACAACACACCACACACACACAACCACACACACACACACACACAACAACACACGACACACCCACTACACGACCTACTCCCAAACACTCAGCCCAAACACCTCCTCCTCCCCAACACCTTCCACCACCCCAACCAACCCTCCCTCCTCCCTAACCCCCAAGAAACTCTGACCCGCCCCATCCGTTTGTCACACAGGCGCCACCACTACCCGATAAAGTACTACAAGAACCATTTTAGAATCATAAGTATAGCCGGATCAGCTTTCAAAATGTATGTTCGAACAATATTAGTAGAGAATGAGGACAAAAATGTTCTAATTGGATCTGTTTCGCACCTTACGGTAGATGATGCAGGAAGTCATTAGATTCCATAAAGTCAGTTTTAATATCTTGGTTTAGCCAAATCCAAGGTATACGAGAGCTTTCTAAGGCAGAAACACTGCAGCTAAACACAGAAGACATTTGCAAACTTAAAATAAGTCTGGTGTACGTGCTACTACAACATCAGAATAATTTTTGGTGTAACAAGTATTTCTCTGTTGCGATATTGGCATCTTCCAGTAGGCCTAAAGCATATAAAAAGGAACCAGAGCCCAAATGGGGTTTTGGTGACAATAATTGTGAAAAAAAACGAAAACATAAATTATGTCAAGAGACTAGGAAAAGGTGAAACTGAGTCTTTCACATGCGAGGATTTTTTCAAGTGTAGGGAAAGCTACATACCAGTCTCTGACATCAAAAGTAATCAAGGATAAAAATTAAGAGTATTTGGCACTCGACATTGGATAGTGGGAAAATGGTCGAAAGAAAAACGAAAAACCATGAAGAAAATGCGGAAAGATTTGAAATTGGAAGAGGCTTTTGAATTATATGTTTGTGCAAAGAAGAATCAAAGAGGAGAACCCAATCTTCTCTGGCTCCTCTATTGTGTGTGAAAACGCACTTCAAAGCTTCAAGTTCAAACACAAACAACACAACAAGCATCAACTTGACTGTCCTCCAGACTTTAAAAGGCTAAAATAAGCCAGGATTTGATGCAGAAAACTTTAAAACAAAATACGACGTACATCCCAATGCGAAGTACAAGTATAATAAATAAACTCTCCATTTCGCGACCCCGTTTTCCACACCACAAAGCCACGCGCTTCTCATCCCGCCATCACTCTCCCCACCCCCACTGCACCATCAACCAGCCCCATATCCATCCAACCACTGTGCCGCAAGAAGGCCATAATTCACTCCCCATGTCTTTATAGTGTAAGTAAGAAGGGTAATTCACGGTCGATTATGTTGTATAATGCCTCATGAGCTGCCTGTACTTAGCGGCTATATACTGTAAAGATCATTGTGTCCATCAAACCCATCACTTCTATCAAGAACACACTGCTCCTCAGCAGCGCAAGCAGCTCAGCATCATACTGTCACAGAGCGCTAAGGGTCAAGCCTTAACAGCTCACTTAAAAGGCATCTTGGCGCCATCTTTCCCCCTATTCTCGCCTCTTTTTTAAAAAGTAAAAAAGTTGCTAAGGAGAGAGTAACAATTTTACATATTGATTAGGCTCGAATGGCCATTTGGAAGATCATCGGTTTTATAAATTACACAGAACCGGGTGCTATTGAATCGTAAAAGCCAAAAAAAAAACAATCCCCCACGCAACGCACGGACGGTTGTTTTAAAGTTTAAAGGAGTGGAAATGAGACTATGAACAATGAACCAATAGACCTCACACAAAAAAAGATGACTCACTATGTCTCTGACTCACCCATATTGTCAAGCAAAGCACGGAAGAGGTTCATTGGATTAATAGACATAGTGGAAAATAATTCTGATAGGTATGAACCAAATCAAGTTCATTCATTCCCAAATTGTAAAAGAGTTGATAGACACAAGAAAAAATAAACACGAAAAAAAAACCAGGAACAGAAAAAGCTTCAACTTCTAACTGCTGGCCACATGCCCATGTCACCCATCCCCCATTCTCATCCAGAGGACTTGATTACATTGAATGAAAATGCCGTTGAACTCAATAGATTGGGGGATGGTCTAGCCCAAAGCGAAGAGCCGAGTCACCACATCCCGCTCCAAAAACCCCCCACCCTCCCAGAAAAAAGAAAAGAGAGAAATAAGAAAACAACATGACAAACAAATAAAAAAATAACAAAAAAAAACCATCCCTACGTGTGAAACAAACAAAGGCAAAAAGTTCAAAAAAAAACAACATCCGTGGGGCAAACCGTCACCCCCGAACCGTGGACAAATTTAATCGTTCCCTGCACGTCTGTTCCTAAAGAAAAGTTTTTTATTTTCTTTTTTCTGTTATTTTTCTGTTCCCGTTTTTTTCTTTCGTTCCTTATTTTTTATTTCTATTTTTTTTATATCTACTCGTTTTTTTTTTCTCTGCCCTTCCCAATTGTAACTGATGCCACAGAAACTAAGCACTTACTGATTCAAACCAATGGGATCATCTATGGTGTTTTTATAGCAATTACTTGTCTTTGATAAAAAAAAGAATTTTACAAGAAGGACAGCTCATGTATGACGGCGTTGTTTATTGTTGGCTTAAGATGAAGACAGCGGGGCGGTGTGTGGCGTTATTTTCTCCCCTCACCCCTTTCTCCCCCTCCGATACCCCCCCCCAAAAAAGACATAAACCTAAAGCACCATCAGTGAACTCAAATAAAGTGAAGTTAACATCATATCTAGTCCATGGTTAAACACCTTATCTACCCGCATCACCAGCGGTGCCCACCAATAAGCAACAATTCTTCAAAAACAAGGAATACTGGGGAATAGGAAATATTATATCAAAGCGATTGGTGGTCCCCCCCCGTTATCTTCCCATCCACAGCCACCAGTGAACAATAAAAGAGATCCAAAAAACATACTAGCCCGCCCCCCTATTCATCTCTAATTAGGGCCGGGACTACGCCATATCCTAATATTGCCGCGACTTTAACATAACCGATCCCATCGCCGCACCTCCCCCGCAAACCCCCGTCCCGGGGGGGGGGGGGGGAGGGGGGGGGGGGGGAGGCGTGGGGCCGGGGTGGGTGGGGGGGGGGGGGGGGCGGGGCCTCGGGTGGGGGGGGGGGATCTTAACATATTATATCCGCGGGCCCTTTGACAAATGAGATGATTGCACACATGTCGTGGTGCTAACCTATGAATAATATTCACTTGTGTTTTTTTTTTTATTTCATCCCAGTACCAAGTTTTTATGCAATTTACGAAACAAAAGACAAATAATTTTGTTCTTTTCTTTGTTAGTGTGCAACCCCAGAAGAAGAAACCAACCATACACTGACGTACAAAACCTTCTATATGAAGACTTCACCCTTGAATTCACGTCACCTGTCTGGGCCGTAACCATGCATAACATGTCTCGATTGAAACGATTCCCCCATCGCCTCAACGCCTCACCCCCACCCCTGGCTACCGGTACCCCCACCCCAAACAAAGCGTATACCTCAACATTAATTTCTCTAAAGATAGAGAGTGAACCTAATTTAATATATTATATACGCACTAGATAAACACGATCGTAGGGGGGTGCTTTGGGTACGGTATGGCGTCTGGTATGAATCAAAAGAAGATACATGGAGGGAGCATCTGTCGCTAAATGCGGGAATGAAAGACTCAAATCATGTTACTTCGTATGTAGTAAGAGTCGATTTGTGATCCTAAAACCACCGACATACCACATCATCCTGCTTGTTTTGAAGAAAGAATGCGGTGGAAACTGTTAATCATCCAAAAAGGTAAAAGGTGAGACTATAAATATCGCATTTTGTTGCAAAAGAGGGATATCCCTCAAATAATTTATCTAATATATCGTGTTTCAATGTCTGTGCGAATTACAGTGAAAACTAAAGTTACACTGTACTTATCCCCTGGGTTTTTGAAACGATGCTGTTTTGTAAATTGTTATTACTATCAGTTTATTTATTATATATCTATGTAAAAAAAAAACGGCTTTACTAAATCTTTCACAATATCTTAAAAAAAATAAATGTAAGAACACAACCAACCGTGTCGAACTAGAACGCCACATCACACCGCACGCACGGCTGAATCCCATCATCGCCGCCCCTATACGGCATTGCCTCAGAGAACTTACGATTCGGGTACGCCTTGATGCCTACAGCCACGCTCTTACCCAAACGTTTTACAACCAAGCAAACGCCGCGCCTACCCAGCCCACGGAACTACTACCTAAATAATAATGAAGGTCCACTTAAGTATCGTATAAAGAGGACCAACCAGTCCCAAGTAAAGAGATAATGAACTCGAATTATCAAGCTATGAATCATCGCCTACCAAAACAAAGAGAAAAAAAACTCTCTTCCCAATTCCATGTAGAAGTAACCGACGGTGAGGATGGTTATTTGATGGTACCATAACGTCACGCCGGTAAAAAAGAAGAAACAGACACCCCCCCACAACCCGTTCACAAGCACAAACAAAAGCCAGTCAGTAGGCTCCATCTATACCTCGATTCGCACCCAAGAACGAATCTCCTACAGACGACTCACCTACTTGATACACTCACGTTGCCTAACAAGTATGTTGCATACAACGGACCGCCAAATGGTTAAACTACATGTGAAAAAATTTGTTCTAACAAATCCAAACACGTAACAAGCCGTACCAGGGCCGATCCACACTGCGCGTTCCGTCCCACACTGTGCTACCACCATCTACATCATCGCACGGACGGACCATCCCACCACGGCCCCGTAACCAAAAAACAAAACCGCAACACCTTGGAACCCCTACACGCTGACAATCACCCGACCCCCCCCTCAGGCCCTCCCCCCCACCCATCCTGACAATCAAACCTGAAACCAAAAGCTATCCACCGCATGGTTTAAGGTAACCGGTCCTCTCCCATCACATACCAGCGACAACGGAAACAGACATAACGCGAAGAACTGCTCGAAATCGCCCCCGCCGTATCAACAATACTGACTGGTTACTTCCCCGTAATAGTCCATAACGACGGTAAGCTGGAACACCCCCAACCCTGAGACGGTCATCTCTAGGTAAAACAAGTAACTTCATTATTCTGGTCTTACTTTAAGTCAAACCGAAAAAACACTGGCATGAGGGGTCACGTGTCCCTTGAGTTATGGGTAAGTGCGCCGCCCCCTGCTCCACGGCGCCCCCCCGCCACACTTTGGATGTACAACTCACACGTTGGCTCCACATTCTCGCAACGCTTCTCCTATCGCCGACAAGCCCCACCCGCCGAGACCGTTCGAGTCCTCGCAGCAAGCGGCAGCCAGTGGCTAAAAACTTACGTCAATAAGTGCTGATCAAAAACACCTAAACGGAGGCGGGCCTCACCCGAGCATACACCATCGCCCGACGTGCAACCGGTGCTCGGGTTCTCTGGGACGATCTTCGTGCAAATACAGCCCCTCGGCTTCAATCTGGCAAGGGCTTCAAGGGGAATGCAGGTTGATGAGGAGGCGGACAGTGACTAGCTAAGCTGCCAAGAGTAATTATGGGTACACGAAAAGGCTTCTTAACGGGGCGGCCTTGGCACCCAACGAGAAGCAGGTTTCGGAGCAGACGGCCTAATGTCGCTAGCACGACTGTAGCGTAGGCCCAGGCACAGAAGGGGCTGTCCCCGCACGCTTCATGGCCTTAGCGTATTTATATGGTGTGGTTTCTTTTGAGGGGTTTTGGCCGTTTAGATATTAGACTATACATCTTATTAACGTCTTGAAGGGTCCCTTATAAATGGAAGCCAGTATAACGGAATTTATGACACAGATCATAGGAAAGAATTAATCCCTTAATATGGATTACTGAGTAGCTAATTTAGAGATATCCACATGGCGATTATTAGGGTAGAGGTCGTCCAAAAAATCCAAGGGCCAAAGAAGACGAGGTTTACAATTAAAGAGTTATTAACCTAGATTGGGCGCCTTTAGTGCGGCAACGCCCATTTCTTTCTAATCGGGGCGGATGGTATATAGCTGTCATCTATAGTACCGGGTAAGTTAAGTCGATGTAGGGGGGGCTGCCAGACCCATAGGTAGCTGACTCAAGCTGTCCTAGTCAGAGCGTGGGGACGCAATAAGGCCTAAGGGTCTCCACGTGCTGACTGCACCCAAACGCCCGGCACAAATTTTCGAAGATGGTTCGAAGAAACTATCCCTCCCAAAAAACCTTTTCCTCCTTGGGCTGCCGGCCTTATCTACAAGGGCTGTTTATGTCCCACCTACAAAGGAATACGACAGTTTAGTACTCTCAAAACGTAATATAACCTACCGCACCCCACGCACCCCCACCAACCACCCACTCACCCAGCAGACTATACCTTACGAATCTCACGACCCAATCACACTCACCACAACCCCCGCACTCACACGTCCCTTGACTTACTTACTCCTTAATTTTTAAAACCCATTATTTGCATCTCGTATGGTTACCAATTCCTTTCTAAAAACAAACCATTTGAAAGAAACGATTTCTACTCTTTTATAAAAAACCATACCAATCGTTGTACTCAAACTACAAAGTCAATATTTAATTATCTAACAATAACACCTATTATGTTCATGGACTATCACACCCGACATAACACCACGTAGCTTCTGTCATAAATCCAACCTCTACTCAATCACCAGCAACTCACTCTCTCCCTCACAATCCACCACTAACCTCTCACCGTTTTTATCACTCATCTATACTGCACTCAGTCACTCATTGCATTACCATGTTGTTGGTTATGGTGGTCCTCACGCATTTCTCACTCTCTCTCTCACCGGCACTCACCACTACACGCTCCACTCAGCTCACAACGCCTTTTTTTTTTCACCATCTCCAACAATGCCAATCATACACTCCACTACTCACTATCCTCCACCATATCCAAGTTCACTGCCTATTAGACTTTTTCAATTTATTTGTTTTTTCAATTTTTTTTTTCTTCAATTACCCTTTAATTATTCTCATTTTTTTATTATTATCCAACTTTATAACTTAAAACCCTCATACATTTCTTTTCTGACTTTTACCACAGAATTCTTTCTATTATCACCTCACAATTCCAGACACCCAATTTTAACACCACCCCCCCCGCACTTTACCTGACCCCTTACCCCGTACCATTTTAAATATTCTTTTGCCCAACACAAATAAAAAAAAACCCCGCATTTATATAAAATAATAGATAAATAAACAATTTAAAATAAAAAATATATCTATTAAATCGTAAAGAGATTTATATAAAATACAAGCCCCAAGTCTCACCACAAATTCAAAATTCCATATGTTAATATTACAAAACACCAGTTCAACCGATTTAATTATAAACAAAAATTTGACACCCCCACGATAAACACATACCGATCCCATACATGATGGAAACATTTTCAAACAATATAATATCTCAATTAATATGACCAAGAAAGCACGAAATAAATGCACACGATAACCGATTAACGCACATCCATATATTAAATTTATTCTAATATTTACGCATATATCCGTATATTTTGTTGTTATTCAACAACTATCGCAAAAATAGCTGATATTTTCATTTTTTTCACTCACCATTTTTTTAATTTAAACCACGTATTATTTATGTTAAAGCTCATTTTTTCCAATTTTTTTCCACGCAGGACATTCACTATATTTTTTTTTTACGTACACCATCTTTTCTTCTGCAACCACTCCTCTCTATTTTATCGACGCGTTATCTTCTTACTTAGCTAACCTGCACGCATCACGTTCCGTTTTTTAGCTTTTTTTTTTTTTTTTTATTCCAACTTTGTATTATTTTTATTTTATTACTTCATTTTATCTCTTGCAATGCACAAAAACCCTCATATACTTAATACTTGACCCAAGTGTTTCTCTCGTTCTTCCAATCACTCAATTCACTCCAATAACCCCATAGAAAGGACTTTTTCTAAATTTTTCCAAATCGAAATGCTATGACACGTATTACATACTTATTTATGGATTATGAATAGAATCCTTGAACTCTTTTATACAATTATTATTAGATTTATCTAACTCTTTAGACACCGTAAAAGTTTCGTCGTTTGACTAAGTTTCCACAACCCAATATAGTCGGCCTAGTGTCATCCCGATTCACCAACATCTAAAACTTTCCTCCATCTAAACCACATTTATTTTATTTTTTATATGTTTATGATTTTATATTCAATTATAATTAAAAGCGTCAAAGTACAAATTTTTTCAAAAAAAAACGCATTCCAAGTTCATACGTATTTATATTTTACAGGCGTGGAAGATATAAATCGTAACTAAGGTAATATTTAATAAATTTATAATTATTTAGTCAAAAACTTCTAGTGGCATTGAGATCTTAAAATAAAGAAGTATACATTTAGAATATTAAAAATACTGCAATTAAGTTTAATAAAAAAGAATTTAAAGCTTTTATTTTTTCCGGAATGTTAGACATTCAAATTCTTTTAAATATTTTTAACATTGACCTAATATAAACCGAATTGACCCTATATTTTTTTAAACAAAATATATATAATCAACTTTATGTTTCTTTTTTTTTATTTTTGAAAAATTTGGACAATTTTGAATTAATTTAAATCTCAGTTTTCTATTTGTATCAAGATGCTAGTATTCTCAAAAGAGTATAGATTGTAAACTTTTTAACAATACGCTACAACCAATTTGTTTAACCTACACACCAAATCCAACCAACATGACCTTATTTTTAAAAGTTTTTCATGTACCTGGACGTTTCTAATGTTTTGTCATCCACATTATAGAGCCTTTCTTTACAAAATATTGAATTACTAGACCAGATAGATGGCAAATAAGAAAAACTATAATATATTTAAAAACGTATTTAGACCTATTAATGCAAAAAATTCGCTACATGAACGCACAATTTATTACAAGTCTGATAGGTCGTGGCCTCATAATGAGAAACTATTTTATGTGAACTGTTACACGTTGGATTCTTAAAACATCACCATAATTGAGGGATAATGTTTAAAGTCCCTTAACCTGGAAAAATAACTTCAAAAAAATATTTATCTGTTTTGTTATCCCTAAACACTAAAAATTAATCCCCAGCATATATTTGTTTCCTAAAGTATTTTCCTTGTCATATTTTTATTTAAGCCCTTTTTTTTAACAATGCTTTTGCTTGTATCTTTTTTTATTTTTAGCTGGATATTTGGTTGCCAAAGTAACTACCCATTCGTAGATCTAAATTATAATGTTAACTAGTGACAAAATAAGCGTAGCAAATTTTGAAACTAGTCATTTCCATTAGCGAACAGAGTTAGCACAATTAATATTGGTAAAACTCTATTTTTTAAGAACCCAGAAGAATACGACTTCCCTTTTTTTATTTTTTTTAGATACACAAATAATTCCTTTTGAACAATAAAAAAAATAACTTTTTTTATCCAATTTTTCATTTACTTCTACTTTTCCTCACCTTGAACAAGAAACGTCTTCTATTTTTTTTCATCACGAACAATAAATATTATTTTTAGGGACTGCCAAACTGGTAAATTTAACCAATAACATTATATTTTGTTTTTTAACATTTTTTTATTATCCGGTTTTTAATTAAAATTAACTTTACATATAACCATTATTGAAAACTTTTTTTTATTTTTACATCAAACATGTTAAAATGTGGGCCTAATTTGAAACTTTGCCATTCGTCACACCTCAAAATAACAACAAAATCAATTTTTTTTTTTTAATCATTATAACATTTCTAAAAAAAAAAAAAATTTGGTATTAATACAAATAACTTAAAACGAAGGATGTATATCGGACTCACGAAACCAGGAACTAAGAGTACTGCCTCAGAAAAACCCCTCTCTTACCCCTCTCCCCTTTTCCAGTATCCCTTCAGTCATATCCCGCCTCCCCCTCTACCAAGACTCCTCGACCCCCCTAGAAACCCCTTGATTCTGGATTTTACCTCCCCCACTTCCTATCACGTTTTCTGGGATGGCGTCACGCACAGTCTTCATGGTATAATAGTGAACAAACCCCCACCTCAACCACAACAAATCACCTACTGTAACCATCTTTGCCACAAAACTAACAGATCTCCCTCCCAATACCAGACGCCCCTACTGTTCATCACCAATCCCAAATACGACTAACATTAATTCACCTAAAGCTATCCGCCAAGACCATCCTGAATACTATTCTCCATAAAACACGTCAGCTCACCTAGCACTCACCCTCTGCCAAAACTCAAGGTTGAACTGACATAAGTACGAGGACCCACAAAAACGAAGCGCAATCCCTGTTGTTAGTGCGCTAAAATTAATGAAACTACTTCACTACAACAATTAAACCCCACCCCCACCTAGACACGTATTGATCTACACGCATGACGGTAAAACAGATACTGGAATATATATAGTAACCAAATTAAAAATTCATAATATACACAATGATAAACTACCCACAACACTCCAAAACAAGAACTCCATCCACACTAAAACACAATTCATCTTTTACGCAACAAAACAAATAGTGTATTTCTTCTCTGCGAGCTAGGAGTCACAGCCCATTGTTCTCGACAAACAGATTAAATCAAGAAAAATATCAAAAAACATGATATCCGATAGCGAGTAAGGACCGGGCGAGCGAGAACCAGGCGGACAGAAAACAGTGTCGCCATAAAACACTGACAACAGCATTAAAACACGTGAACTGAGACGCGAACCCCAAGGGGGTCATGGCTCGGACACTTCGACCACACTTGCGAAGGAAGTTCCCTACTCACGAAATCTGATTTAGAACCGCCGTGGAAGTCAGCAACCAGGCATTGGGTTACGCGCAAGGCATTTCTATATTTAAATAAACAAAATAAACTACCAAACATTGCTCCATAAGCATACATAAATTGTGTTTGGCGCTGCTTAAACAAACGTAAACAGAAACAAAACCATCGCAAAATGTCTAAAAATAAAATATTCGTGGGTCTCCATCCATAATATCACTAACACTTGCAGGAGTAAGCTGACGGACGCGTGAGTACTCGCCAACGGATTAATACACACTACGAATATCTGCACCAGAAAAAAAAGGCCCGCAGGACCAAGGGGGCCAAATCTGATACCCATTCCAAAAGATCTGAACTCCTTATTTCAACACGTCCCCAAGTAGTACAGCATCCAACAAACCAACATAAAGTAGGCGCCCCAAAAACATATTAGTGCTCCAAAACTAGCAGTGTGCATCACACAAACCAACCCGCCCAAGCCCAACAGAGAGTGAAAGCGGTGGTCAAAAGCAGACAGGGGCACCAAATTAATCCTAACACGCGCTTATCACCCGACGCGGCGGGATTCGCGCAGGAATAGCATTCCAATTCCCCAAAACGCTCTCCTCCTGACCTCAACGTCCTTTTTGTGGTTACGCACACCTCCTGGGCGGGCGCACCACGTGCATCAAAAATATCCCACATAGGGTCTTCGCCCACCTCCCCCGCGGCCCGATTATTTGGCCGGCATAGATTCCTAAGTGGTGGGCCCGGTGGGCCTCGGCCGGAACAACCGCTGGACAAAACACGTCGACACATAATACCACACGGCACTACACGTGTCCCATACGGCGCCAGCAACTATAATCCTATCAATGTTGACGTTGACTGCTAGTGTATAGCAGTTGGGAGAAACACTAAAAACAACACGGAACCTGAGCCGTAACACCCACGAACCATCATGGGCCACCTGGGTGGGCCCGCACTCCCCCCCTACGCACCCCCACGCCTTGGGGCTCACATACCCTGGGGCACTCCCCCTGATTAGGTTCCCTCACTGTGTCCCCTAGAAAAAAAAAGTTAATACAAAACCTCAGGTTAGATTCCTATTTTTGCCTTACATACCCCGCCATGCAATTCCGACCTAGGCTCGTATTCGCGTGGCCAAAGATAACCCACCACGGTCCCCAAACTGTTAGATCGTCGTTTTAATCTCGAAGCGGACGCATCATTCTAACCCGGTCTGGGGTGCTAATGCTCTGCTAGAGCATGGGGTGCGTCCAGCGCAAAACAATCTTGTAAAATTAACTCTGCCTATCAATCAAAGCCGCAAAGGGACAACACAACACAGCTACAGGTGTTTTTCAGAAGCGGAAAGACTTTAACACAACCAGTATCACATACGGACGACCGCCCACCCCACGAGGGATGATTACACCCAACCTACAGCCGCAGGCAAAAACCCGCAGACATGACACGGTGACTGCACCTTGGTGGACTGAAAGCACGGGGCAGAGACCCCGTATATACCCACCTCCTCGTCGCTTAATACGGACACGCCGAAGATCCCATTGCCCTATCCCACCTCTTGAAGAGATATACCCCTCTAGAAAAAGACAAGTGGGTATCTTACGCATGAGGCCGTGAGTGGGGGGGTACGGGTGCTGTGAGTGTCATAGGATATTGAAGAATATATGGTGCGTTCGAGGTGTAAATGAATTTCCCTGGAAATGTTTCTGGAGGGTTTGAGAAACGCAACTTTTAATAATTCGACGAGCGCGAGGAAAACTACCGATACCTATTCCCGAAGAGAGGCAAAAGGATAATGCCTATGTACTTGCAAATGCGCCTATGCACTCACCGCGGGCTGTCCATGGTACATTAGCCCCTTTGTCTGTTCCAGTAGTTCGCGTCTATCATCTCCATTTGACTTCCCGCGTATTTTCAGTTATTTTCCGACTGTTTTGTAACCCCTCTCCCCGCTACCCTTTCCCTCGAGCTCAGTCGTGTTTTTTCAAGGTGTGTTCGTTGTCATTTGGTGCTTGGAGGCATAGTTCTGCTGCCGAGGTCAGCTTTCCTCCCGCGGTGGATGGTGAAATTTCTCTTCGTCGTAAGAATAACATACGCATCTCTCGTCAGTTATCCGCTCGATGTTGAAAGTTTTACCCCCTCCTGTTTGCATTTACTCTCTTCCTCCTCCCTGTTTGTGTTTCCGCTCCACCCTCAATGTAACGCTACTTGGAGGTTCACATTGATAAATACGTGATTAAAAAATATCGACGCATTAACTAAAAAGCTAAACTAACAAAAAGACTCATGAGAAAATAACATCATAAACAAATACCAAAAACAACAAAAAAACAGCAAAACAACAACAGATAAACTACAACCTCTGAACAAAACTTCTTATCAAGTTACTCTACACACAAGTAAATCACAAATAAGTTTATCACATGTTACCCCGGGTCATTAAAAAATTATAAAAAAGGACCTATTAAGACCGATTTGGCCCCAGAATAAGAAACCAAAAAAAAATAAAAAAAGAGTAAAAGATTGCGTTTAAAAGAATAAAAAAAAGATTTAATAGAAAAAAAAAAGCAATTTAAATAACAAAAAATAAACTATTCAACATTTATTTGTTTATATAAGTCTGCAATGAAGCCTTTACCCTTTTATATTTTTTATCTTAGTCCTTCTCCCTATTTTTTTTTTAATTCATTCTGAACTTAGCTATGTACCTTTCTGCTGTGAATCTCTTAGTATCTTGTTCTACACAACGAAAAAAATAATGTGCATGTTTTCGACAAACAATTTATTTATTAACAATAACAGTTTCATTGTTTCTTCAAATGACGACTTTTATACAAATCACATATTTGGGGGTGGGAGGGGCGCTGTGTCCAGAACTTTGCGAGCGTAACGTTGTGATTACAAGTGTAATCCGCCATACAATACTGAGAATACACTTCCGCACATAACGGACTTAATTATACTAAGTGATTCAGCAAAAAAACATTATACCTGTTAACCCAAGCTGGAATATCAAACAGATCACACAAGAATCCCTAAACTTCTCCTCTCGTCAACCCATCCTTACAAAAAACACGGGGGTTCTCTATGGATTTAACTACACCATCAACCCATAACTCACTCTCTAACTCTGCAAACACTTCTGTAAATATCGAATACCTTCTTGTTTGATGACTCATTGCGTTTAATTTGATTGCGAGAAAAAAACAGAAATACAAAACCACAACGACACAACAAAAAGACTATATGCCAACCGCGAGAAGACGGCGCCGCCCCCCTCTCCGAAAGCAATACACCGCTAAGTAACATACCCCCCAACCAATAAAAAAAAAACCGCACCCCCCTACCCCGCCTGTAAAGCGCAAAGATACCACCGCCACGGAATAAGGGTAGCTGATACACCCACTGAAATTGCACCGACAGTCAGGCTAATCAGGTCCAACACAGAAAATCCACCTACTCAACCCCACCACAATTCTGTATCGCGTTCTATCTCACAAGCCAACTTAAACGCATGACTCCCCCATCACCAAGGGTACAACCCCCACGAAAAAGAACCCTACCCCAAACCAACAATCCCCATCACCACACCAGAAACCCCAAAAAATACCCCATCAACAAACGAACACATAGTCTACTGCTACATCTGACTTGCTTTCACTCAACTACCACCAATTCGTTACAGCGGACATATCAGTACATCTCTCCACCACACCACTATCCCATCAGGACACATCCACTGCTTGCACCAACCCATACACCACGGAAGTAATAGCCGAGAGTGAGTTCTAGATCCACAACGCAACTTCCGATGTCCCGAGATCACTTACGATACTACATTACACTACCAATCACCATCTACAACCAACCAAAATTCATACTAAAGATATACCGACACCCTCAAGTGCACGCCAGCAAATACCAGTTCCCATTTCGTAAAAAGAATCCCACATCACTATCCATCACTGACATCGACGGAACCCGAGAAAAGCATCAGAAAACCATTCGCGCCCAGCAGCTCCAACACACCCCCAAGACCACATACCCCAAGCCCCGAACCAGCCATATAATATCCTTGAGGCCCCAAGAGCGATTTAATAAGGCGTACCCACTCACTAGGACACCCATCCAACAACTAACAGACAAAACAGGGAACGGCCAGATCTCATTCTTTACTATGCTCATTGCCAAACTACAAATGTCGAAAAAAAGGGGCCACAGGCTAAAACTCCATTTGCCCTACCTACTCCATCCATCATTACATACCCCTAGCTCCTAAAGGAAACTGAAAAACGTCATCCTTGCACTCCCTACAACTAAACCTACACTTATATACGCACACTCTCATCCTGCGCTCATTGGGAACCTCCACCCAGATCTAGCTCCCCTGCATTACCCAACCCCTTACTACCAGGCGTGAACGCAGACCAGACGCAACCCGCCACCGAATCATCGCGCCAAAACCTCTCCACCTACACCCCGCCCCACACCCCCATATCATTCTCCCCCATATAAATATCGAATATATATTATATACATAACCCCCCCCCATATCTGCCATCCCAAAATGGTAACGAGCTCTCACTCTATAGTATTTGCTTGTACACGAAATCTGTTTCTCTCTAAATATCTTGGACAATGACCCAGTAACTGAATCAGTCGAGGTTGGGTTACTAAAGCCCACATTCAATGTACACAATAATCAATCCCAGATTTATCAAGAACCCTACGCCCATCAACCATTAGATCAGAAGAGCTTGTTCTGTACCCTCTGACCACTCAACTAGGCTTACTCACACCGACATGTGTCCTACCAGCTATCCAACTGCAGACTATAAAATCAATTCATATTTCCCATCGGTCCATCCATATACATCATAAAATGAACGACGCAAGCGATGCACCATACGCAGTGACCCAGCCCAATCCACTACGCGACTCAATGAGCTGTACAGAAAATTGAGGTAAGAAACCCACTGAGTGTATCGGATGCACCTATGCGATATCACAAGCAGACGAGTGTCTTTCGTGCCGCTCCACTGCTATAAGGCACATGTGTATCATCCTGACTAGTGTCTGTATGGCTGTAAGTGACTCGTTATCTACCGTATAAAAACTCGATTCTCACAGCGTAGAGATACTATAGAAACAGGTCTGCATAACAGCAGTCTGTTAAGTAATCTCGAAACACCCATCACCAGAGAACGTGCAGTAAATTACCCCTTTCGCAAACCTTTTCTCAACAACCCCATAGCGTTTCATAATACTAGCATAACTCATCTCACAGTCTAGACTATTGTAGTCTCTCTTTAGACCACGAAATTTCCAATGTGCGATGTGTCTATACGCCCCGCATTCGATCGCGCAGCTACTTGAGAGAGTAATAAAGTAATTGCCATATCACAAATATACTTTCTTCCATTGATTGAACCGTATGAGTCAATCAGTGACATCCTATCTTGCGATCAGTAAAATAATGCACAATTGGCGGGGGTGTACTGCTGATGTGTCTACCTGTGTCTTTGTCACACTGACAATGTTGAGTCATAAATCATGACCTTCTCATATAGATATGCATTCTACATTGCGCCCACTTGAGAAAAAATTTGGTGAGTCTAGTCCCTAGCTCCCTGGTCCTCTTGCCTCCTGACACTGATTCCTCAATGATGCTCTCATCTTGTTCTGACTTGTAATAACTTGCAATCTCTCAGTGCGACCTCGATAAGAATCCGACTAGAGTCGCAATGTCTGGGTTAATCCAAGTACTGTCTAAACCATAGCTATCTCTGCTTCACACGAGTTCGACTGTTAAGACGATGTCCAGTCAAAAAGAGCCGCACTATTCAGCGCCCCAACGAGCATAGCCGTATGATCTAGCCCAAAATTTAGATCACGCAGGCTGTACAAGATGTCTGAACTACTGCTAAGTGAGAGTTATTCAGCAAGACCATATAATCAGAAACAAACTATAGAACGACAATGCCTGCTTTAATTTTGGCAATCTTAACCAATGTTACATCTTTATATCCACCAGTTCCAGATGCACCGATCCAACTTGTTGAAAGAATCTACAAAAGATAGAATATTTATTTTAGAAAGAAGCAAAAATACAAAATAGCAACGCCCTAGCGTGACGTTTTAAAGCAAACACGAACAATCCAGTCGCTAATCGACTAACACCGTTATAGTAACAGACATTTCTGTCAAAACCTCGTCAGGTACCCGACTGCTCATACCAGTAATACTATAAGCTTCTGCGTACGTTATTAGCAACGTATCATATCGTCGTGTTCAAGTTCTCACCGACACAAAGAGATCGTAAAACTAGTAGCAGTACACACAAAAATCGAACATTCCGCGTTTCAAGAACTAGTTTACGCATACGAGTACTCAATAGACCCACAGCCATCAGACTTCCACATCCACCCAACTAGCTGAGCTCTCATTGATGTTTATAAATGGCGATTTGTTTGTAATCAAGGGGGTCCATACACACTATTCACGACTCAAGTTACTCAAAACAGGGCACATGCAAATTGTTTGTATTTTATTTCATGTAATTGTTAATAACTTGTTAAAACTCTATAGATATTAGATAACTGGATTATTAGAGTTGATTATATTGAATCCCATATTTGTGCCGACTTAAAGGTTGTAACCGCTCGTGTAAGTACTGGTGTTGAAATCTTATGTTCTATTTTGACCCCGCGAAAAAGCTATTTGTAAACTAACCGCGAGGCGAAAACCCCACATACCTCAACACCCACCAACATCTCTCCTAGATTTAATTATTTTGTAATACCTATTTATTACAGTCACCCAAGAAATTAGGCCCAAGCCTGGTCTTATAGTGACCAACAACAAGGTCATCTAGGGGTACACACCCGGTTATAATCAACCACAAGGGACATGATACTCCACCGTTAGACCACGAAGCACCACCCACTAAAAACGACACCACAGAAGCACCATTCTTCCGGGAACGAATAGCGAAGAACACGCCCCCAGCGACAAACTTTCACATACAGCGGCAGTCACAACACTTGAGTACGAACCATGACCAACCCCACTTAAGCTTTGAAGCATCATACAATACTTGGGGGTCGAGCAAACCACCAAAAACAAACAGGGCCAAACCATGCAGAACCTTCATATAGGGGAACCTATCAAACGTACATCGGCCTTGCAGACAGCATTCATTCAAGCCTCACGTCACAACCGATAGCCATTGTCGAAAGCTTTAAATGCCATAAACCACTCTAGAGGAGGGACACTCCATCGTGGCTCGACCAGCAACAGCCAAAACCATACATTCCCACCCCAATACGAGTTGGCCACCGCCTTTAATCTTCACAGATCTTTTACTCTAGGGGTGACCCAGATTCTTGAGGGCCATTCGACACTCATCACGAAATGTTGGTGGTGGACCCCCCCACAAACCATAATATAAATCCGAACCATCAACTGGGTAAAAATCCAAGACCACTAGAAATATAATGTGGTAGCCAGTGCATCCAAGCCACTGAGAAACCACCCACACGATGTAATCAGCGAAACCCAACCAACGAGCTACGCCCAAACACCCTTAGACACCGCAATCTCTCTTCCAAGCTCCCCTACAATATATATATATATATATATACTCGCTCTCTCTCCTCTCCTCACGCCTCTCCTCAAACCCATATATATAATTTTATAATCAATCATTTGGACCTCATAAATATAACCTAGCTCCTATATGATATTTGTATATGTACATGTACATGTACCACAACCACCACACAATAGCCTCATCCCCCCCCCCGATATCCATAAATTTATATTATATACGATATTATATATTTATATACCCGGATAGGATAGCCTATACGCGGTATATAGCCGATATATATTATATTTTAATATACAATTTTTACACGCGCCAAACACGGCGCAAGTAAGGAGAAACAGTGCTCTCCAGTGCTTGTTCGTTGCTCTTAAAATGGAACGCCACCATCCTTGTAAGCGCTCTTGAAACATTACTTTAGGCCTAACGTCTTCATTCCGTTATTATTGCTAAAACTTTGAGTGTTTCTAACCGCCGTTTCCACTTTTTCAACAACTTACGGGCAGGCCTGCCCGAACTCAAAAACAATTGTAGTGAGCGCATGTTAGTGGTATTCGTTGTTTTGCACCAAATTAGGACATGATCACGTTAATATGACCCGATCGTCAAACCCCTTATATAGTAGGAGACAATACAGTACTTTCAATTCGATTTATTTAGGTCTTATTCTTATTTTACAGTCGATTAGTACTTGAATTCTTTCCAATGGACTGTCATGAGTTTAATAAAAAATAAACATTTGTATCTCGAATGTATTCAGCATTGTTCTCCACCATGATTTTGTTATTTCGAACCTATCACCCAGCGTATGTTATCACTGCGATAACATTTGAGGTTAAAACAACGAGGGCTGGTATGTATATAAGCAAATATCGTAATCAATTGTTTAGATACACTCCTCCAATCTGAAGGCGCTACACCGATCTGCCAAAGCAAATCCCTAGTATGGATTTCTACTCTTGTTGTGTCCACCATCTGAGTCATTTTACTGCCTAAAATAATTTGACTACTATTCCAACTTGGGCTCGTAGTTTTTCCCACGTTGCACAGATGACAACTCAAAGGTCTACGTTAGAAAAGATTCATATGCTTTAGAATATTTATATAGTAGGGCATAAATTATTTGGAGACCAATTATAACCGATGAGATTGTTCATTGTGGGTATAGTATTCTCATAACCCAATCAATAGCTATTCCAAAAAGTAGTGGTGACATAATACAGCCTTGTTTCACCCCTGTTTCTACTGTAAACCATTCTGTATTCCCTTTATTTGTTCTCACACAACATCTGGCATTGTCATATAGCGCTTTGATTATATTCACATATTTTTTTTGACAACCATAGATTGTAAGTATCTTCCACAATGATGGGCGGTGTAGACTATCAAAGGCTTTTTGAAAATCGACGAAGGTGATAATAAGTGGCGATTGCCTTTCCACTGATTCTTCTATAATTGTTCTTAGTGTGAATATTTGATCAATACATGATCGTTTCGGCCTGAAACCCGCTTGTTCTTCTCTGATCTTTTCGTCAGCATGCAATTTAAGTCTTTCTAACATCATGCAACAAATAATTTTTCCAGGTACTGATAATAGAGATATACCACGCCAGTTATTACAGTCTGATAGATCACCTTTCTTCGGTAACTTTACAATAATACTGTCTTTCCATTGTTGTGGTGGTTGTTCTTCTCTCCATACTTCATTTATAATATCTAAAATTCTCAAGAGGTTGTTGTCATTAACTGCTTTAATCATTTCCCCTGAAATTTCGTCAACTCCAGCAGCTTTAAAATTTTTTAATCTTTTAACGGCTTTTTTTGATCTCGTCCAGCGTGAATTCATCGCAAGTTATTGGCAAGGTGGTTGTGGATGTTTCATTATTAAAATCAGGTGTTACTGTTGGTGGTGGTCTGTTTAGCACCTCCATGAAGTGCTCAGCCCATCTCTTCATTTGTTCTTTTTCTGTTGGTATTGAATTCCCTAATTTACCTTTAACAGGTGTTTCCATAGCAGTAGGCTGGTGACATAGTTGTTTTTGTAATTTGATAAAGGCACCTACTATTACCAGTTCTTGCAGCATTTTCAGCTTCTACGGCCAGTTCATTGATGAAATGTCTTTTATCTCTTCGAGTTTTTGTCTTCACTTCTTTATTTAACAAGTTATAAGTTAGTTTGCAAGATTCAACTGCATTATGTGTACTTGCCGCTAGTAGTTTAAGTTTTGCTGTTTTCCTTTCTTGTATTTTATCCCAAGTATCTTCTCTCATCCATTTTTTTTCTTTTTATGTACTAGGTATCCGGTGGTCGCTACTGCTGCTTCTGTCATTGCTGTTCTCAGTTGTTCCCATTTAGTATCGATTGTCTTGGTGGTGATATCGTTGTCAATTTTGCCTAAAGCATCGAAATAGTTGTTCATTTTGACATTATATTCCTCCTTTATATCATTTGATTGCAGTCTGTGTACATCTATTCTTCTATTTTTATTCTGTTGGTATAACTTCTTCAGTTTAATTCTCAGTTTAGCTATGCAGAGGTTATGATCGCTTCCGATCTCTGCACCTCTGTATGCTCTGACGTCTTGAACTGATGAGCGAAATTTAGCGCTTATGCAGAAGTGATCTATCTGGTTCTTAGTTCTGCCATCAGGTGAATTCCATGTTATCTTGTGGATATTCTTATGTGGAAAGATGGTGTCTGCCACAACGAGGTTTGATATTTCACAAAGTTCTAGAAGTCTTTCGCCATTTTGATTCATACAGCCTATATATATATATATGACTCTAAACAGAGCTATACTATTATAGAGGAATTCGCTGAATTAACTCAGCTGGGGGGCATTGAACGGGCTAAAAACCATTGCTTAAATCCTTCACAAAAGGCAACGGACAGATATAAGTTAACCATTGCACAGCGCTATGCCGCATGGTTCTTGACTTCTGAATTATCTTGTGAATGATCCTTTCGGATAGAAGCGTCATTACACTTTCATCTACATCTCTCCCAAGAGTAATCTTGTGCGATGGTAAACACCTTTGACGACCCAGTTTAGATACTCTTGAGTTTTGGCCACTGTTGGACCACTACTGCAAAGCAGGGGAGGCAATCCGTGACATTTAGCATGACTACCATCTGAACGCAGAAGAAGATTACATGGCAGTTCTTGATCTGGAATCCCCCAGAGTAAAAAAAAATAGAGCGAGACACATAAAAATTAAAAAAAAAACTAACACGTGACAAGGGTCCTTAAATATAGACATGAAGGTAAATGAAAAGACCTTGGCCAGATGGCACAGGATAGGGAGGCTGGCGTCTGTTTGTTGAAAGCCTGTAATCCACAAAGAGGGGAAAGAATGCATGAAAATTAAGAACACTTGTTATCTGCCATTCTATAGCAGAGACGGACTGAGTTTCGGGCATTTCGGGCGGTAGCCGAGGGCCCACGGCTGGGATTTGACATTCAGAACTAGTAATCGATGGGCAATAAGTAATTAGTGGTCTTTCCTAACTCAAAGCAAAGCCAGGCACCCATTTACAGTTGAGTAGAGTAGAACCTAGTGTCCGAGTGTCAGAGTGGTTAGAACGCAGGATATTCGCGGCAAAGGTGTCAGGTTCGAAACACTGTGACGTCGCGCTTATGTCTACCTAGCTGTAAACAGGTGCCTGACTCTGCTCTTGAGTTAGGGAAGGCAAAAGCGGCGAGGAAAATTAACTGGTCACCCCAGTATAGGGAAGTCTCTAACACTTCATTTCCCTACTATGAAACTACCTTTACCTTAAAAGTGGAGCTTGACGCTATCTGGTTCCGAACTCAGTTACTTTGCCTCGAGAAGATCGCGCTCTTTCCATTCTGTCACTCAACACTCTAGAAAAAAATAGTAATAAGACCTGTTAGCCATTCAGGGAGATAGCTGACCTCACTACAGTAAAACCCATTGAGAAAAGCCGCAGGCACAAAATGGAAAACTAGGTCTTATAATATTTTTATTACTTGAACAGTTAAACAAAGCATAGGTCAACTGTTAAAATCGGTTTCAACGCTACAGAATGTTAATCTAGTTTAAATTTTATTATTTAAACTAGTATAAAAGCCCGTCATAAGACGGGCTTTAAATTCAAAAGCACCAATACCTAACGGCAATTTTACTTATTCAAAAGTATTTTTTTAAAAACCACTGTGCATCACCACAGTGTACGAACAACGTAGCAGCAGCGAGGATCCCAATGTGTGTATACGGGATCACACATTCTATAAATATTTTTGTGTGCACACCGTCATTTGCACATTCTTCTTTGGTAAGTGTTACTATTTTCGGAAGAGTACATATAAGGGAAACAATACAATTATTGTCTAACTTTCAACCAAAGTTGCATCCCTTAGCTTTAGTGACAGAAGAAACTGGGATTTTATATATATTGATTTTTGTATTCCTTTTTGTAACATAGAACCAAACCTAACATACGGATGACAGTCAGGGATAATTAGTAAGAAAGTAGAAGAAGCACTTGAGGCAACAGAGATGTGGTTGTATTGAAGGATGTTGAAAATACCATCATTGATTTTCCTTTGTGTTCCTTGTGGGACATGGGACCACAACTGAAGCTGGTCCCCTTACAGGGAGCGTGCACCAAACAGTCACATGGTCTTCCAGTGGTGGTTTCTGTGGACATTTGTTTTACATGATACGGTTGCTAGTCCACATGCACAGCCTCATATTAGTCGCCTTGTACGACATGCATGAGGGTGGAGGAGTCCTATTCTGTCTTTGTCTCTTCAGAGACCCCCGGGAACTGCACATAACTTTGACAGCTAATAAAAGTATTAAGTATCTCCTGGAAGAGGTCAATGCGCAAAAGCTAATTACTCACGTTAGAAGACGCAATCCACTTTCTTGTGGAAAGTTATGAGAAGAAACAAAGCTGAAATATATCGTGAGAACAGGATAGATCGATGGAGAAAAGATATAGAGGTCGACAAAGAGAGGAGATACTTGACAGTTTGACATCATGGCATATGATTAAGCCAGCAAAAAAATTGATGAACAGTGCTGGAGACAGGAATTTGTGGAGAGATATGATCTCCAATGTCACCAGGCATGATCTGTGATCGTTGTAAGGTAAAGGTAGTCCCACAATATATACTGCCGTAGGGGAGTGACGTGTATTCGAGACTTCACTAGACTAGGTTTCCAATGTTATGAGGGAGTAAACCGGTTTCCTTCCTCACTGCCTTTGTCTTACCTAAACTCAAGAGTAGAGCCAGGTAACCCATTTACATGACTCTGCCAGGTTTCGAACACTGAACGCGTTAACTTTAACGCGAGAGTCAAGCGTTCTAAACACTCTGCCAAATACTGGGCCTAAAACTCGACCGATGTAGATGTTGGTGATGGTTGATGTCTTCTTGTGTTTGATGGTTGCTGTAACTTTAATCTCTGATGTTTTTGAGACTAGCCTGCAGTGATGTGTCTGCTGAGATATGAAGTATTTGTCGTAGGTGCTTGTTTTCGTAACGTTCCTGCTCCTATTCTTTATCTCCTTCATTACTTTTCAGCTCAACAAATATACTCTAAGCCTTTATGTCCTGTGCCATCCGTTCAAGATATTTCCATGTTTTCTTTATCTCTTTCATGTCTGACTCCAGTTCTCTTCTCCGTGTGGGTTTTGTGTATATGTATTTTTCTGTTTCTTTTACATCGGGGATTCCAGAGTATGGGCTGCCTTGTAATGATATCAATTGTTTTTTCCAATTGTGTGTGTCAAATCCAACTCCGGCTTCTTCTTCTCATATCTTATTCTACTCCTATTTTTGTTAATGCTCCCGCTTGGCATACACTACAATTAATACGTGTTAAAAACTACATATAATGAGAATAACAACGTTAAAAGCAGTTAAGACATTTGTGCACAAAATACAGTGTCACGACAAGTTCACGGCTTCGGGAAAAGTTGTCCCAGAACAAAAAAGTAATAAGTGCCTGTTTATTGAGTGGAAAAATTTGAGAGAAGTTGCAAGTCATGGGTTTTTCCGTTGCTAAAGTCGAAATAACAGAGAGTCGTGTGCATAAAAGTCGAAAAGCTGAGAAGAGCGTGTGCAAATGTTGATGTTTGGTGCCGAGTGAAAAATAAAGCATCGTGTGAAAATTGGCGGGAAAAAAAAGAGTGGGCAGTATATAAAGAGGAGACTTGGGCGATTTGACAGGATCCAGGACTTGTACAGATTTTAGGAGTCGTTAGGCGAGAGAATTTTTACAGAACTTCGTCTTTGAGATTATCAAGACAAGTTGTTTTTTAACTTGACAAGTTTTTCAAGTGAGCCTAGTATGTTAAAGTAGACAGTTTGTATTTTACCCTGTCAGATATATTATTCCTGTGGATATAATTTTTATTTTGGATATTCACTACTTTGGGTAAGAAAGAAATACGTGCTTCATTATTGTGCCAATGACATTTTGCTGTTCCAATCACGTTAATAAAATATATTCTATTTTTCTACATTGCTGCGTTTTCCTTGAAACATTACAGTTGGATTATTTGACTAAAGCACTATACAAGACATTGCATTTCACTAACCATAAAAAGGGTACGAAAGAACTCTGGGTTAAGGAAGAATAAAATAAGGTCAAGTATTTCCATCTCAGGCGGTCAGACCTGTAACGACTTGAACCAAGAAACGTACAAGAGTTAGCGCTCTTCAAAATATTTACCTGCGGTCAACCATTAACGGAACTGACCCGGTCAGCTGACGGACACACACACATTCTTTTCATTGATGCCGCGACCTGCGCACAAATAGTTCACACGGTCACACTTTACTACTTGGCGCCGTGACTAACCCTTTTTCGTTAGTGGAAGCATACTACAAACATTTACGGCGCGACCAGCCCTTTTCGTTTGTGGAAACATACTCATTTTGGCGAGCGGACAGCTACATTTTTTAGTGATAGCAGACTGGCCTAATCACTATTAATCACTATCATGGATCCACAAGCGTTGCCACAGCAGCTTGATCAGCAACAACTACTGCTACAACAGCAACAACAACAACATTTAATACATATACAGCAACAGCAACAATCAGCTCTACCAAGTCACACACCTCTTCCAGACGACGCAGAGCCAGCTATGATTGCTCTACAGAAGATTACGGAAACATTAGGTAATGTAGACCATTTCGCCAAGTACCAACAGGTCCGAACTGTCGTAACTCCATTTGCTGGGGATGCTAAGTCTTTCAGGAAGTGGCTAGTGGACATGGAAAAATTTGCTTCTCTAATAAACGCTGCATGTGATGAGGACCGCAAAAGAATAGCTTACCTGTCTTCAGATTCTTTGGTAACCGATTTTCTCCGTCGTAGATCTAAAACATATCCCAATGAGACCTTTGATTCACCGAGGAAAGAGCTTGTATAACGCTATAGTGATATAACTGATGGACAACATGCTTGGACTTTACTTCGCAAAATACACCAAGACAGACACGAACCAGTGCAATTCTACGCAGATCGATTACTCAACTTGGCTGAAGATGCTTTTCTAGACGGGAACATCCCTTCCCAAGAGCTTGAAAGACATTTAGTTGGTATTTTTATTGACGGATTAAACGCAGATAACCTTAAACTCCATCTTCTTAGAAAGGATACAAAGACCATTACAGAGACTATTCAACTAGCGGTGACTGAAGAAAATGTTCGTAAAAGGTTCCAGCAACGAATTGGCAGGGAACCAAAACCAGACCATTCCGACGAATTCCATGAGCCGATGGAAATTGGCCACTCAAGACCACATTGGAGTAGGAACAGCTCCCACAGAGTCCATTCAAATTATAATCATCCCAACCAACATGCAGGACAATCTCATTCTCATCAGCAACCCAGAAGACATCAACAGAATGTGCACCAGGTTACTGCCCTTACTTGCTTTATTTGCAAACGCCGAGGACATACTTCTCACGAATGTACACAAAAACAGAGTTACAATCAATACAGAGCACATCCGCATCAGTATGAGAACCACTCACCACGTTATTATTATGCAAATGGTGATCAACACAGACCTCACCCACAACGAAATCAGGCCTTCAACCGAAGCCAGCCCAGATCCTACAACCAAGGTCAGGGAAACGCTTATGTCAGCCGATAAATGGGACTATTCGGTATGACCACAACAGACATAACTTTAACAACAGTTATGAACAAAGGTCCTACACCACCAAAAACAAACCTCAACATCATGGTACCGATTGCAAACCACAGCTAACAGAAATCAATCACATAAATTTATCGCCTGATCCCAGTTCATGCTTAATATCCATCAATAATAAAAATTACAGAGCTCTGATAGATACTGGAGCCACCATTAGCTTGATGAGAGAGCAAATATACCTACAGATTAAGAAACATGTCAGATTTGCACCTTCGAAAACCTATATGGCTTCTGTGACAGGCCAAAAGTTACAGTCCCTTGGAACTGCTTATGTGACATTTCAGATCGGACATCAAAAACTTATTCATCCTTTTATAATTACAAGAGGCATGTCTCGAAATTTCATATTAGGACGTGATTTCTTGAATAAACATCAGGCAAGAATTTACTTTGATCTACACAAAATAAGGATAAATGGCGATTTTATTACGTTGCAAGATGATTTCCATATCGCATCGTTGGTCAGACTTACATCACCAGTGACTTTACAAGCAAACTCTCTTACTATAGTAAAAGGTCGTATTAAAGGATCCCAATACTTCAGTCCAGGACACACAATTGAAGTACAACCTTTAACAGACAATGCAATTAACGAAGATCCCCACATCAGTATCACAGAAGGAATCGCAGAAGTTACCACCACCCGTGATTTTCCTGTAATGATTTTAAATACCTCAGGGAAGGCGACATCTGTTGCACGCGGTGCAATTATAGCGCAAGTTAAATTTGTGAACACAAATATGACAGACAAGGTTCAACCTTTTCCGACCCCCGCCACCAAAAAAAGAAACACCGATTGATGACCTGAGTCACCCTTCTCCATTCAATTTTCCTCGTCAGCCCCCACATTTTTTCCCACGCCCTCATACGAACTTTGAGAAATCACAGCGCCGGCATACACGTCCTGTCACCAAACATTCAGTCTACGTTCCGTACAAACCGTATGGAAGGAGATCCCACTGCGAAGCTGAACACAGGTATTACAAGGATAACATGTATGTTAATACTGGTAAACATAAAAATTACACCCACCGAACAAACGAACAGTGTAACTTTTCACCTGCCGACCCAGATAAATATGTGCGTAAATACCACAATATTCACTGCCTTACAGAGGTACAGAAGCGAAAACCTACAATTGATAATGACTTGAATTATGCGGATATCGTAGATCAAGAAATAGTTATGGAAGCCTACCGAAATCCTCTAACACCAGCACACTTACCGGCTTATAAGACAAATGACAGAACTTCTCCAAGTAAATTTTACGCTTCTACGAGAAAACAGCGGGCAGGAAATAGAAAGGCTTATCACAGGAACGGATTTGGCACTGAGAGATATTATCCAGAATTTGATAATGACAGCTTACATCACAGGACATGCAGAAGTTTTCATGAGATTAATCTTGTGACACACGTTACCCCCAGATACCATCGCTTAATTAATATGAAAAACCAGCGACGGAACCAACTAGTGCATACCCAGACAAACACGCAGGGACACAAACCTTCAAAAAATCAACGACCGCTAAAGCCACAGTACTGCCGTAGTGGTAGAGAGAGCGAAACTTACATTCAACACAACAAACCACGATACTGCCGGAGTGCAGGACAGATCGAGAGTGATCATCAACGCTTCACCACCGAACCACAGCAAGAAAGCAGTTCTCAAGGAACATCCAGTACAATTGATGTGCAAAAGAATAGTGAAGACAGGCTGACAAAATTACTTGAAACCTTGCATGCAGAAGAACCTCATGTCAGTAGGCTTCAACAGTTTGTCACCAAACACCAATACATGTTTGCCATCAATGACATGGAACTGGAGCGCACATCTACAGTACAAATGGATATAAATACCACAACTGATGTTCCAGTACACCTCAAACCTTACCACACTCCCCTCAAAAACCGTGAGTTAGTGGAGAAATCTATAACTGAGATGCTTGAAGCTGGCATTATAGAAAGATCAAGATCTCAATGGTCATCCCCCATTGTCATCGTCACAAAGAAAGACGGCAGCCACCGTTTCTGCTGCGATTATCGTGCACTTAACAAGATAACGAAGACGATATCATACCCACTTCCCAGGATGGATGATATACTGGCGACGCTTGGAAATTCCAAATGGTTTACAACATTGGATGCACGATCCGGTTTCTGGTGCATCCCAATGTCACCAGCAGCAAAGGAAAAATCTACATTTACTACGCATGTCGGGTCCTTTTCATGGAATGTGATGCCATTCGGACTTAAATCAAGCCCCGCCACTTATATGTCCCTTATGGATGAGGTCTTGAAAGGATTCCAGCCCTTTGCCTTGGCATACATGGATGATATCTTAGTCCATACGCCAGGTACAATACAAGAACACCTGAAAAGGGTTGAACAAGTCTTTGATCGTCTAAAATATCATCACATAAAGCTGAAACTCTCGAAATGTAAATTCCTAAAACAGGAAACAAAATACCTAGGTTTCATTATTAATGGCAGTGGAGTTCGCCCTGATGACGAGAAAGTACGAGCGATCAGAGAGATGCCACGCCCTACAACTGTGAGACACGTAAGAGGTTTTATTGGATGTTGTAGTTATTACAGACGCCACATCGTCAATTTCTCCAAGGCGGCGGAGCCATTAATAGCCCTAACTAAGAAATATGCCAGGTTCAGATGGACGGATCAATGTCAACAAGCATTCGATTACCTAAAAAATGCACTCACAACCATTCCAATGTTGGCACACCCTGATACCACCAAACCAATGATCCTATACACTGACGCTTCTAATAACGCTGTAGGAGCTTGCCTTGTCCAACCAAACCCTTCTGATGAAACCCCTATTATCCCAAATGTACCCAACGAAAAGCCAATTGCTTTCCTGTCACACGCATTAAGTAAGTCCCAAAAGCGTTGGACTGCAACAGAAAAGGAAGCATTTGCCATTCATTATGCTATGCAGAAACTGGATTTTTACATCCGCGGAACAAAAGTTATCATTAGAACAGATCACCAACCCCTTGTTAGTTGGTTGACGAAGACATCCGAACAACCAAAGAAGCTTCAAACTTGGGCGATGAATTTGCAGAACTATGACACTACCATAGAGCACATTGCCGGAAAACTCAATACATGTGCTGACTTGCTTTCTAGAATTCCATATTCTGACAACCCGACACAGAGTGAAGAAAATGAAGCAGCTGAAACAGACATAAATGACAATACTAGACAAATAAATGTCATAAATTCAAACCGGATTGCCGATCAATCGGACACTCACACAGACACTGACCGATTGTCAGAAGAGGATCAAACAGACAACTTTGACATCCTACAGGAACAAATGAAAGACCCGGAAGTCGTTAAACTAATGAAACAAATTAAAGAAACACCAGCAAAAGTCAAGGATTTTACTATTTTTCCTCATGACCAAGCACTCTATCATATTGACTCCAAACAAGATGGAAGATTACAGAAATATATTCCACATCATTTAATACCTAACATCCTCATCCAGTTCCACGATGAAAATGGACACCTAGGACGAGATAAAACGATAGACGTCATTAAGAAACGGTATTACTGGCAAAACATGTATAAAGATATAATTGATTACGTAGCCACTTGTAAGATCTGCAAAAGGAGAAATATGAAGGTGAACAAGTCCCCATTACAAAAAATGCAACCTTCCAACTATCCCATGGAAACTGTCAGTTTAGACATCTCTGGACCGTACCCCCTAACACTGTCAGGAAACAGGTACTTGTTGCACATTGTAGACCAGTACTCCGTTTGGCCGGAGAGTTTCCCTATGAAAGATGTCACGTCTACAACTGTCACCGATTTCTTTTTGCAAGAATTTCTACCTAGACATAGTTGTCCTAGAAGAGTCATCACGGACAATGGAAAACAGTTCGTTGGCAATCCTTTTAAATCAACATTACAAAAGTTAAACATCAAACACACCACAACTAGTTTCTATCGGCCCCAGAGTAACGGAAGAAACGAAAGAATGCATTCAACCCTTCATGACATTCTATCCAAACACATCGAAGGCAACGATCAATATTGGGATCTATACATCAACCAGGCCTTAGAAGCAATACGAGTAAACATTAACGACACCACTGGTTTCTCGCCATTTTACCTGCTTTACGGTAGGGAGCCGGTATTTCCGATGGACAACCTTCTCCAACCACAACGCAGATATATGGGAGAGGACCCGATAGCTGTCATCCTACAACAAAAACATGCAGCACATCAAATTGCGAACAAAAATGCAGAAAAAGCTTTCCGGAAGAAACAGCGTACACACGATAAAAACACAAAACTGGAACAGTTTCACATCGGAGATCTAGTTTACTACAAAAAACACGTTCGACATTCTAAATTTGACGACAATTGGATCGATGGTTTCAAAATCTTAGAACAGACTACACCAACAAATTTTATCCTGTGGCACGAAGAAAGACAGATCAGGACGAAAGCCCACATTTCACAAATCAAGAAAGATAATCATCGTCCTGTTTCCCAGCCTATCCTCACTAACACCAGACCGATTCGCAAAACCCCCCTCCTTTGCCCCCCCCCCCCCCACATCATCCTCTACATCTGATGTGTCACATTGCGACGATGAACACTCAAACCCCTCTCTTCACCCCCCGCACGATGCTATCGACAGACTACGTAGATGTCGCGACGCTTCTACGAGTGAAGATGACATCCCTCCGCAGGAGCTACGTGAGAGAATTCAAGCACGAAATCTTCGAGTTCAAGCAGATAATTACCAATCGTTGTCCAGAGATAGCAACACATCTTTAAATGAAGAAAAACAACAACAACAACAGACTCTACAAGATGCCGACACCCATATAGATACACCACAACCTTCCGATACAGAGTTATCACCTGCCTCATTAACGGAACGAAATGCTCCCGTTCCTACTTCCACACAACGAGATGAGTCAGACCTTGATACTGAAGAACACCAAAGTGATAACGATGATGATAACGAGCATCCCGACGATAATATGGATACATCCATTCGGTTCGCCTCGAAACGACCTTACTCAACTTCATCAGACAACTCGGTACCACAGACAAAGTTTATACGCCTTCCGCAGGAACATGTTCGTGCAAAGCTGTACACGAAACGGCGAACAAAACCAAAGAACATCGCACAGCACAGTGCATCAACTTCGCAACACCCCACCTGTTACACTACATCAACCATCACTGCTGTAGACACTGAGAAGAAACACGATAGAAGATTGTCTACGACAGACGCTCTGTACATGAAACGTTCAACTAAGCGACAGAACATCGCACAGCACAGTGCATCAACTTCGCAACACCCTACCTGTAACATTACATCAACCGTCACTGCTGCAGACACTGAGAAGAAGTCTAGGAGAGAAGCTATATTAGAGATGGCCTTAGAGATGGCCAAGTTGCTCTAGCTTGGCTACTCTCAATGGGTTCATTTTTGTCCGAGTGCGATAGCACTGTCCAGGAGAGGCATGCTATATTTTAGAGTTACTCCAGTTTGCTCTCGCTGGGTTACCCAAAATGGTTCCATTTTCCTTGTCCGAGTACGATAGCACTGTCCATGAGAGGCATGCTATATTTTAGAGTTACTCCAGTTTGCTCTCGCTGGGTTACCCTAAAAGGTTTCATTTTCCTTGTCCGAGTACGATAGCACTGTCCAGGAGAGGCATGCTATATTTTAGAGTTACTCCAGTTTGCTCTCGCTGGGTTACCCTAAACGGTTTCATTTTCCTTGTCCGAGTACGATAGAATTGTCTAGACGAGACATGATATTTTAGAGTCGGTCGGCTTGCTCTGCTGGCTGCTCTAACAAGCTTTTCTGATGATGATGCCAGCCACCTCCTATGTCTTCCAATTGATGCTATCAGCGGCAGTCATAACCGCCAGTGAAGAGAAAAATCTGCAGAGGCGCAACTATATTCAACATGCACAGTTACAGTATTTAAACCGTTATATTTGTATTAGAAGATTTAAATTACATTTTGTTTGGACTTAGAAATATATGTATTGTTGTACATTATAAACTTAACTAAACACATGCATGTACTATTTGCCACTAAGGAAGAATCTCAAGGGTTAAAGAAGACATTGTTTGATCTTAAGCTACACTCTCATGATATGAGACAAGCACATCAACCAAAACGGGCGATTTTGCCGTTTGTAGGCAATGCGCTACAGTTTTATTTGGCACTGCAACCGACCGCAAACTATGACAGTTTATGTCATAATATTAAGACTTTGGCAGAAAACCAAAACATTATTACACGTGTGATTAGCCGGAGCATCACAAATGGTGAACGATACTCGGAGCTTTTTTTCCTCAATTAACATATTTTTTTACTTGTCTAACAGACATATGCAATGGATCGATTTTATGACGACTTATTATGCATTGTTTGAATTTCATTTATATCGCATAAATAACTATGTACCATGTATCAGGTCTTTTTAACAAATTAATGTGTTGAGACACACACATGTTGTACTCGTCCAGTACAAATTATTTAACATCTAATGCGTATATAAAATGTTGACCCACACCTCTACTCCCTTTTCCCTACGCGCAAACTGTCCACACGTGACCTTAACACCACCTCGCTGTTTTTCGCTATGTCAAATCCAATCTTCGTTTTCACCACCTTTATCTTCCCCCCGTGTCGATTTCCCCATGCGAGTTCTTCTTCTTTTTTTTCTCCCCTTTTCTCCCACGCCTCGCGTTCATTCATCCATCCAACACAGGCACTACTTTCTCTACTCCCCCAGCTATTTCATTGTACTATAAACCCCCACCACCCCTCCCTCTCCTTCAGTTGACGCCACACTGTGCCGTCAATGAGAGTTCAAACATCCAGTGTGACCTTTCACCGCTCCCGTTCACATTAGCGAAAGTCATGATCACAGGTAAACAGCTATGGTTAGTTACCATTCAGATGTAAATATTAAGATAGGATTCACTTATTGTCCTGAGTGTTGATTACCACTCGAGTTTTGTTTGACATGACCAAACCTTATATGTGTCGACTTTAAATAAAAAGTTCAATAAGTTTAACATTAATTATGTATATTTACTATCATAACTCCATGTTTTTATGTATTATTATTAGCGTGTTAAGTAAAGATTATATAAGTATTGTATTAATACATTAACAATTTACATTGCGTATTGCACATTGCTATCCATATCCCTTACTGTTTAATGACATAGTGTATAAACAACTTGTATGTCTCCCCCGTTTTCGGCAATATGAAACTACTAGATCACTCCTTTTAAGAAATAATAATTTTTTTTTCTTTCCTTTTTTCGGCTCACATGTATACTGAGATCATGTAATACATTTTTAAGTTAGCTTACAGGTATACTGAGATCTTGAAAAAAAAAAAAAAATTTGTGGCTCACATGTACACTGACATCTTGAAAATTTTTTTTTATTTTTTTTTTTGTTGGCTCACATGTATACTGAGACCATGTAATTTTTTTTTTCATTTTGGCTCATAAATATATGCCCCCAGTCAATGACTTATACCAGTAACATAAATTTTTCTCAACAATTGTCCATTGCCAATTGCTTCATAAATATATGCCCCCATTTCATATTTTGCCCCAGTATGTAATGTTAGGGACTTGATTTTTTAGTTGATAGGACGAAAATGTCTCCACATGGGATACATTTTTGTGGCCCCGGGACTTGTGTGACCGCTTGGCATACACTACAATTAATACGTGTTAAAAACTACATATAATGAGAATAACAACGTTAAAAGCAGTTAAGACATTTGTGCACAAAATACAGTGTCACGACAAGTTCACGGCTTCGGGAAAGTTGTCCCAGAACAACAAAGTAATAAGTGCCTGTTTATTGAGTGGAAAATTTTGGGAAAAATTTGAGAGAAGTTGCAAGTCATGGGTTTTTTCCGTTGCTAAAGTCGAAATAACAGAGAGTCGTGTGCATAAAAGTCGAAAAGCTGAGAAGAGCGTGTGCAAATGTTGATGTTTGGTGCCGAGTGAAAAATAAAGCATCGTGTGAAAATTGGCGGGAAAAAAAGAGTGGGCAGTATATAAAGAGGAGACTTGGGCGATTTGACAGGATCCAGGACTTGTACAGATTTTAGGAGTCGTTGGGCGAGATAATTTTTTACAGAACTTCGTCTTTGAGATTATCAAGACAAGTTGTTTTTAACTTGAGAAGTTTTTCAAGTGAGCCTAGTATGTTAAAGTAGATAGTTTGTATTTTACCCTGTCAGATATATTGTTCCTGTGGATATAATTTTTATTTTGTTTTGGATATTCACTACTTTGGGTAAGAAAGAAATACGTGCTTCATTATTGTGCCAATGACATTTTGCTGTTCCAATCACGTTAATAAAATATATTCTATTTTTCTACATTGCTGCGTTTTCCTTGAAACATTACAGTTGGATTATTTGACTAAAGCACTATACAAGACATTGCATTTCACTAACCATAAAAAAGGGTACGAAAGAACTCTGGGTTAAGGAAGAATAAAAAAAAGGTCAAGTATTTCCATCTCAGGCGGTCAGACCTGTAACGACTTGAACCAAGAAACGTACAGGAGTTAGCGCTCTTCAAAATATTTACCTGCGGTCAACCATTAACGGAACTGACCCGGTCAGCTGACGGACACACACACATTCTTTTCATTGATGCCGCGACCTGCGCCCTGCGCACAAATAGTTGCGTAACGGTCACACTTATTACTTGGCGCCGTGACTAACCCTTTTTCGTTAGTGGAAGCATACTACAAACATTTACGGCGCGACCAGCCCTTTTCGTTTGTGGAAACATACTCATTTTGGCGAGCGGACAGCTACATTTTTTAGTGATAGCAGACTGGCCTAATCACTATTAATCACTATCATGGATCCACAAGCGTTGCCACAGCAGCTTGATCAGCAACAACTACTGCTACAACAGCAACAACAACAACATTTAATACATATACAGCAACAGCAACAATCAGCTCTACCAAGTCACACACCTCTTCCAGACGACGCAGAGCCAGCTATGATTGCTCTACAGAAGATTACGGAAACATTAGGTAATGTAGACCATTTCGCCAAGTACCAACAGGTCCGAACTGTCGTAACTCCATTTGCTGGGGATGCTAAGTCTTTCAGGAAGTGGCTAGTGGACATGGAAAAATTTGCTTCTCTAATAAACGCTGCATGTGATGAGGACCGCAAAAGAATAGCTTACCTGTCTTCAGATTCTTTGGTAACCGATTTTCTCCGTCGTAGATCTAAAACATATTCCAATGAGACCTTTGATTCACTGAGGAAAGAGCTTGTACAACGCTATAGTGATATAACTGATGGACAACATGCTTGGACTTTACTTCGCAAAATACACCAAGACAGACACGAACCAGTGCAATTCTACGCAGATCGATTACTCAACTTGGCTGAAGATGCTTTTCTAGACGGGAACATCCCTTCCCAAGAGCTTGAAAGACATTTAGTTGGTATTTTTATTGACAGATTAAACGCAGATAACCTTAAACTCCATCTTCTTAGAAAGGATACAAAGACCATAACAGAGACCATTCAACTAGCGGTGACTGAAGAAAATGTTCGTAAAAGGTTCCAGCAACGAATTGGCAGGGAACCAAAACTGGACCATTCCGACGAATTTCATGAGCCGATGGAAATTGGCCACTCAAGACCACATTGGAGTAGGAACAGCTCCCACAGAGTCCATTCAAATTATAATCATCCCAACCAACATGCAGGACAATCTCATTCTCATCAGCAACCCAGAAGACATCAACAGAATGTGCACCAGGTTACTGCCCTTACTTGCTTTATTTGCAAACGCCGAGGACATACTTCTCACGAATGTACACAAAAACAGAGTTACAATCAATACAGAGCACATCCGCATCAGTATGAGAACCACTCACCACGTTATTATTATGCAAATGGTGATCAACACAGACCTCACCCACAACGAAATCAGGCCTTCAACCGAAGCCAGCCCAGATCCTACAACCAAGGTCAGGGAAACGCTTATGTCAGCCGATAAATGGGACTATTCGGTATGACCACAACAGACATAACTTTAACAACAGTTATGAACAAAGGTCCTACACCACCAAAAACAAACCTCAACATCATGGTACCGATTGCAAACCACAGCTAACAGAAATCAATCACATAAATTTATCGCCTGATCCCAGTTCATGCTTAATATCCATCAATAATAAAATTTACAGAGCTCTGATAGATACTGGAGCCACCATTAGCTTGATGAGAGAGCAAATATACCTACAGATTAAGAAACATGTCAGATTTGCACCTTCGAAAACCTATATGGCTTCTGTGACAGGCCAAAAGTTACAGTCCCTTGGAACTGCTTATGTGACATTTCAGATCGGACATCAAAAACTTATTCATCCATTTATAATTACAAGAGGCATGTCTCGAAATTTCATATTGGGACGTGATTTCTTGAATAAACATCAGGCAAGAATTTACTTTGATCTACACAAAATAAGGATAAATGGCGATTTTATTACGTTGCAAGATGATTTCCATATCGCATCGTTGGTCAGACTTACATCACCAGTGACTTTACAAGCAAACTCTCTTACTATAATAAAAGGTCGTATTAAAGGATCCCAATACTTCAGTCCAGGACACACAATTGAAGTACAACCTTTAACAGACAATGCAATTAACGAAGATCCCCACATCAGTATCACAGAAGGAATCGCAGAAGTTACCACCACCCGTGATTTTCCTGTAATGATTTTAAATACCTCAGGGAAGGCGACATCTGTTGCACGCGGTGCAATTATAGCGCAAGTTAAATTTGTGAACACAAATATGACAGACAAGGTTCAACCTTTTCCGACCCCCGCCACCAAAAAAGAAACACCGATTGATGACCTGAGTCACCCTTCTCCATTCAATTTTCCTCGTCAGCCCCCACATTTTTTCCCACGCCCTCATACGAACTTTGAGAAATCACAGCGCCGGCATACACGTCCTGTCACCAAACATTCAGTCTACGTTCCGTACAAACCGTATGGAAGGAGATCCCACTGCGAAGCTGAACACAGGTATTACAAGGATAACATGTATGTTAATACTGGTAAACATAAAAATTACACCCACCGAACAAACGAACAGTGTAACTTTTCACCTGCCGACCCAGATAAATATGTGCGTAAATACCACAATATTCACTGCCTTACAGAGGTACAGAAGCGAAAACCTACAATTGATAATGACTTGAATTATGCGGATATCGTAGATCAAGAAATAGTTATGGAAGCCTACCGAAATCCTCTAACACCAGCACACTTACCGGCTTATAAGACAAATGACAGAACTTCTCCAAGTAAATTTTACGCTTCTACGAGAAAACAGCGGGCAGGAAATAGAAAGGCTTATCACAGGAACGGATTTGGCACTGAGAGATATTATCCAGAATTTGATAATGACAGCTTACATCACAGGACATGCAGAAGTTTTCATGAGATTAATCTTGTGACACACGTTACCCCCAGATACCATCGCTTAATTAATATGAAAAACCAGCGACGGAACCAACTAGTGCATACCCAGACAAACACGCAGGGACACAAACCTAGTGCATACCCAGACAAGCACGCAGGGAAACAAACCATTCAAAAAATCAACGACCGCTAAAGCCACAGTACTGCCGTAGTGGTAGAGAGAGCGAAACTTACATTCAACACAACAAACCACGATACTGCCGGAGTGCAGGACAGATCGAGAGTGATCATCAACGCTTCACCACCGAACCACAGCAAGAAAGCAGTTCTCAAGGAACATCCAGTACAATTGATGTGCAAAAGAATAGTGAAGACAGGCTGACAAAATTACTTGAAACCTTGCATGCAGAAGAACCTCATGTCAGTAGGCTTCAACAGTTTGTCACCAAACACCAATACATGTTTGCCATCAATGACATGGAACTGGAGCGCACATCTACAGTACAAATGGATATAAATACCACAACTGATGTTCCAGTACACCTCAAACCTTACCACACTCCCCTCAAAAACCGTGAGTTAGTGGAGAAATCTATAACTGAGATGCTTGAAGCTGGCATTATAGAAAGATCAAGATCTCAATGGTCATCCCCCATTGTCATCGTCACAAAAGAAAGACGGCAGCCACCGTTTCTGCTGCGATTATCGTGCACTTAACAAGATAACGAAGACGATATCATACCCACTTCCCAGGATGGATGATATACTGGCGACGCTTGGAAATTCCAAATGGTTTACAACATTGGATGCACGATCCGGTTTCTGGTGCATCCCAATGTCACCAGCAGCAAAGGAAAAATCTACATTTACTACGCATGTCGGGTCCTTTTCATGGAATGTGATGCCATTCGGACTTAAATCAAGCCCCGCCACTTATATGTCCCTTATGGATGAGGTCTTGAAAGGATTCCAGCCCTTTGCCTTGGCATACATGGATGATATCTTAGTCCATACGCCAGGTACAATACAAGAACACCTGAAAAGGGTTGAACAAGTCTTTGATCGTCTAAAATATCATCACATAAAGCTGAAACTCTCGAAATGTAAATTCCTAAAACAGGAAACAAAATACCTAGGTTTCATTATTAATGGCAGTGGAGTTCGCCCTGATGACGAGAAAGTACGAGCGATCAGAGAGATGCCACGCCCTACAACTGTGAGACACGTAAGAGGTTTTATTGGATGTTGTAGTTATTACAGACGCCACATCGTCAATTTCTCCAAGGCGGCGGAGCCATTAATAGCCCTAACTAAGAAATATGCCAGGTTCAGATGGACGGATCAATGTCAACAAGCATTCGATTACCTAAAAAATGCACTCACAACCATTCCAATGTTGGCACACCCTGATACCACCAAACCAATGATCCTATACACTGACGCTTCTAATAACGCTGTAGGAGCTTGCCTTGTCCAACCAAACCCTTCTGATGAAACCCCTATTATCCCAAATGTACCCAACGAAAAGCCAATTGCTTTCCTGTCACACGCATTAAGTAAGTCCCAAAAGCGTTGGACTGCAACAGAAAAGGAAGCATTTGCCATTCATTATGCTATGCAGAAACTGGATTTTTACATCCGCGGAACAAAAGTTATCATTAGAACAGATCACCAACCCCTTGTTAGTTGGTTGACGAAGACATCCGAACAACCAAAGAAGCTTCAAACTTGGGCGATGAATTTGCAGAACTATGACACTACCATAGAGCACATTGCCGGAAAACTCAATACATGTGCTGACTTGCTTTCTAGAATTCCATATTCTGACAACCCGACACAGAGTGAAGAAAATGAAGCAGCTGAAACAGACATAAATGACAATACTAGACAAATAAATGTCATAAATTCAAACCGGATTGCCGATCAATCGGACACTCACACAGACACTGACCGATTGTCAGAAGAGGATCAAACAGACAACTTTGACATCCTACAGGAACAAATGAAAGACCGGAAGTCGTTAAACTAATGAAACAAATTAAAGAAACACCAGCAAAAGTCAAGGATTTTACTATTTTTCCTCATGACCAAGCACTCTATCATATTGACTCCAAACAAGATGGAAGATTACAGAAATATATTCCACATCATTTAATACCTAACATCCTCATCCAGTTCCACGATGAAAATGGACACCTAGGACGAGATAAAACGATAGACGTCATTAAGAAACGGTATTACTGGCAAAACATGTATAAAGATATAATTGATTACGTAGCCACTTGTAAGATCTGCAAAAGGAGAAATATGAAGGTGAACAAGTCCCCATTACAAAAAATGCAACCTTCCAACTATCCCATGGAAACTGTCAGTTTAGACATCTCTGGACCGTACCCCCTAACACTGTCAGGAAACAGGTACTTGTTGCACATTGTAGACCAGTACTCCGTTTGGCCGGAGAGTTTCCCTATGAAAGATGTCACGTCTACAACTGTCACCGATTTCTTTTTGCAAGAATTTCTACCTAGACATAGTTGTCCTAGAAGAGTCATCACGGACAATGGAAAACAGTTCGTTGGCAATCCTTTTAAATCAACATTACAAAAGTTAAACATCAAACACACCACAACTAGTTTCTATCGGCCCCAGAGTAACGGAAGAAACGAAAGAATGCATTCAACCCTTCATGACATTCTATCCAAACACATCGAAGGCAACGATCAATATTGGGATCTATACATCAACCAGGCCTTAGAAGCAATACGAGTAAACATTAACGACACCACTGGTTTCTCGCCATTTTACCTGCTTTACGGTAGGGAGCCGGTATTTCCGATGGACAACCTTCTCCAACCACAACGCAGATATATGGGAGAGGACCCGATAGCTGTCATCCTACAACAAAAACATGCAGCACATCAAATTGCGAACAAAAATGCAGAAAAAGCTTTCCGGAAGAAACAGCGTACACACGATAAAAACACAAAACTGGAACAGTTTCACATCGGAGATCTAGTTTACTACAAAAAACACGTTCGACATTCTAAATTTGACGACAATTGGATCGATGGTTTCAAAATCTTAGAACAGACTACACCAACAAATTTTATCCTGTGGCACGAAGAAAGACAGATCAGGACGAAAGCCCACATTTCACAAATCAAGAAAGATAATCATCGTCCTGTTTCCCAGCCTATCCTCACTAACACCAGACCGATTCGCAAAACCACCCTTCTCTGCCCCCCACATCATCCTCTACATCTGATGTGTCACATTGCGACGATGAACACTCAAACCCCTCTCTTCACCCCCCGCACGATGCTATCGACAGACTACGTAGATGTCGCGACGCTTCTACGAGTGAAGATGACATCCCTCCGCAGGAGCTACGTGAGAGAATTCAAGCACGAAATCTTCGAGTTCAAGCAGATAATTACCAATCGTTGTCCAGAGATAGCAACACATCTTTAAATGAAGAAAAACAACAACAACAACAGACTCTACAAGATGCCGACACCCATATAGATACACCACAACCTTCCGATACAGAGTTATCACCTGCCTCATTAACGGAACGAAATGCTCCCGTTCCTACTTCCACACAACGAGATGAGTCAGACCTTGATACTGAAGAACACCAAAGTGATAACGATGATGATAACGAGCATCCCGACGATAATATGGATACATCCATTCGGTTCGCCTCGAAACGACCTTACTCAACTTCATCAGACAACTCGGTACCACAGACAAAGTTTATACGCCTTCCGCAGGAACATGTTCGTGCAAAGCTGTACACGAAACGGCGAACAAAACCAAAGAACATCGCACAGCACAGTGCATCAACTTCGCAACACCCCACCTGTTACACTACATCAACCATCACTGCTGTAGACACTGAGAAGAAACACGATAGAAGATTGTCTACGACAGACGCTCTGTACAGGAAACGTTCAACTAAGGGACAGAACATCGCACAGCACAGTGCATCAACTTCGCAACACCCTACCTGTAACACAACATCAACCGTCACTGCTGTAGACACTGAGAAGAAGTCCATGAGAGACGCTATATTAGAGATGGCCTTAGAGATGGCCAAGTTGCTCTAGCTGGGCTACTCTCAATGGGTTCATTTTTGTCCAAGTGCGATAGCACTGTCCAGGAGAGGCATGCTATATTTTAGAGTTACTCCAGGTTGCTCTGGCTGGGTTACCAAAAATGGGTTTCATTTTCCTTGTCCGAGTACGATAGCACTGTCCAGGAGAGGCATGCTATATTTTAGAGTTTACTCCAGTTTGCTCTCGCTGGGTTACCCAAAATGGTTCCATTTTCCTTGTCCGAGTGCGATAGCGCTGTCCAGGAGAGGCATGCTATATTTTAGATTTACTCCAGTTTGCTCTCGCTGGGTTACCCTAAAAGGTTTCATTTTCCTTGTCCGAGTACGATAGAATTGTCTAGACGAGACATGATTTTTAGAGTCGGTCGGCTTGCTCTGCTGGCTGCTCTAAAAAAGCTTTTCTGATGATGATGCCAGCCACCTTCTGTGTCTTCCAATTGATGCTATCAGCGGCAGTCATAACTGCCAGTGAAGAGAAAAATCTGCAGAGGCGCAACTATATTCAACATGCACAGTTACAGTCTTTAAACCATTTTATTTTGTATTAGAAGATTTAAATTACATTTTGTTTGGACTTAGAAATATATGTATTGTTGTACATTATAAACTTAACTAAACACATGCATGTACTATTTGCCACTAAGGAAGAATCTCAAGGGTTAAAGAAGACATTGTTTGATCTTAAGCTACACTCTCATGATATGAGACAAGCACATCAACCAAAACGGGCGATTTTGCCGTTTGTAGGCAATGCGCTACAGTTTTTTTTTGGCACTGCACCCGACCGCAAACTATGACAGTTTATGTCATAATATTAAGACTTTGGCAGAAAACCAAAACATTATTACACATGTGATTAGCCGGAGCATCACACATGGTGAACGATACTCAGAGCAGTTTTTCTCAATCAACATATTTTTTACTTGTCTAACAGACATATGCTATGGATCGATTTATGATTACTTATTATGCATTGTTTGAATTTCATTTATATCGCATAAATAACTATGTACCATGTATCAGGTCTTTTTAACAAATTAATGTGTTGAGACACACACATGTTGTACTCGTCCAGTACAAATTATTTAACATCTAATGCGTATATAAAATGATGACCCACACCTCTACTCCCTTTTCCCTACGCGCAGACTGTCCACACGTGACCTTAACACCACCTCGCTGTTTTTCGCTATGTCAAAATCCAATCTTCGTTTTCACCACCTTTATCTTCCCCCCGTGTCGATTTCCCCATGCGAGTTCTCCTTCTATTTTTTTTCTCCCCTTTTCTCCCACGCCTCGCGTTCATTCATCCATCCAACACAGGCACTACTTTCTCTACTCCCCCAGCTATTTCATTGTACTATAAACCCCCACCACCCCTCCCTCTCCTTCAGTTGACGCCACACTGTGCCGTCAATGAGAGTTCAAACATCCAGTGTGACCTTTCACCGCTCCCGTTCACATTAGCGAAAGTCATGATCACAGGTAAACAGCTATGGTTAGGTACCATTCAGATGTAAATATTAAAATAGGATTCACTTATTGTCCTGAGTGTTGATTACCACTCGTTTTGTTTGACATGACCAAACCTTATATGTGTTGACTTTAAATAAAAAGTTCAATAAGTTTAACATTAATTATGTATATTTACTATTATAACTCCATGTTTTTATGTATTATTATTAGCGTGTTAAGTAAAGATTATATAAGTATTGTATTAATACATTAACAATTTACATTGCGTATTGCACATTGCTATCCATATCCCTTACTGTTTAATGACATAGTGTATAAACAACTTGTATGTCTCCCCCGTTTTCGGCAATATGAAACTACTAGATCACTCCTTTTAAGAAATAATAATTTTTTTTCTTTCCTTTTTTTCGGCTCACATGTATACTGAGATCATGTAATACATTTTTAAGTTAGCTTACAGGTATACTGAGATCTTGAAAAAAAAAAAAAAAAAAAAAAAAAAAAAATTTTTAAATTTTTTTTGGCTCACATGTATACTGACATCTTGAAAAAAAATTTTTTTAATTTTTTTTTTGGCTCACATGTATACTGAGACCTTGTAGTTTTTTTTTCATTTTGGCTCATAAATATATGCCCCCAGTCAATGACTTATACCAGTAACATAAATTTTTCTCAACAATTGTCCATTGCCAATTGCTTCATAAATATATGCCCCCATTTCATATTTTGCCCCAGTATGTAATGTTAGGGACTTGATTTTTTTTAGTTGATAGGACGAAAATGTCTCCACATGGGATACATTTTTGTGGCCCCGGGACTTGTGTGACCGCTTGGCATACACTACAATTAATACGTGTTAAAAACTACATATAATGAGAATAACAACGTTAAAAGCAGTTAAGACATTTGTGCACAAAATACAGTGTCACGACAAGTTCACGGCTTCGGGAAAGTTGTCCCAGAACAACAAAGTAATAAGTGCCTGTTTATTGAGTGGAAAATTTGGGGAAAAATTTGAGAGAAGTTGCAAGTCATGGGTTTTTCCGTTGCTAAAGTCGAAATAACAGAGAGTCGTGTGCATAAAAGTCGAAAAGCTGAGAAGAGCGTGTGCAAATGTTGATGTTTGGTGCCGAGTGAAAAATAAAGCATCGTGTGAAAATTGGCGGGAAAAAAAGAGTGGGCAGTATATAAAGAGGAGACTTGGGCGATTTGACAGGATCCAGGACTTGTACAGATTTTAGGAGTCGTTAGGCGAGAGAATTTTTACAGAACTTCGTCTTTGAGATTATCAAGACAAGTTGTTTTTTAACTTGACAAGTTTTTCAAGTGAGCCTAGTATGTTAAAGTAGACAGTTTGTATTTTACCCTGTCAGATATATTATTCCTGTGGATATAATTTTTATTTTGTTTTGGATATTCACTACTTTGGGTAAGAAAGAAATACGTGCTTCATTATTGTGCCAATGACATTTTGCTGTTCCAATCACGTTAATAAAATATATTCTATTTTTCTACATTGCTGCGTTTTCCTTGAAACATTACAGTTGGATTATTTGACTAAAGCACTATACAAGACATTGCATTTCACTAACCATAAAAAGGGTACGAAAGAACTCTGGGTTAAGGAAGAATAAAATAAGGTCAAGTATTTCCATCTCAGGCGGTCAGACCTGTAACGACTTGAACCAAGAAACGTACAAGAGTTAGCGCTCTTCAAAATATTTACCTGCGGTCAACCATTAACGGAACTGACCCGGTCAGCTGACGGACACACACACATTCTTTTCATTGATGCCGCGACCTGCGCACAAATAGTTGCACGGTCACACTTTACTTTGGGTTCTTTTTCATGTTATATCTGTATGTATTTAAAAAAACACACACAAAAATGGTGTTACATGTCACTGTAAAAAATCTCAACGAAACAGGAATGAGTGGTGATCTTTGGTTGCCGTCATCCAAAGAGAATTGGCAAAAAAAAAAAAAAAATTAAATAAAACAAGCCTTGTCTGTTGGGTGTGTAACAACAGCAATGGGCTGTGGGATTCAAAACGGTAAACTTGTATTACAAAAGTGGCCAATTTGAAAATTATAACTTACATGCAGTGAGTTCAATTCCCGGCGCAAAAGGGGAAGGGGAGAGAGAGAGAGAGAGAGAGAGAGAGAGAGAGAGAGAGAGAGACCAACAGGAGGGTGAAACTACCCAAGTAGGCCCACCCCCGTGAAGTTTCAAGGATGTATGTGGACTGAAACACTTGTCTGACCGGGAATGCTTCTAATGACCAGATTACCCTTCCTGTTATAGTATGGAGTTTCTAATCATCGGTGGTGATGAGACTAACAAAATCCACCCCAACCCGCAGCTTCTTCCGGTTGCAATATTTTATTCCAGAATTTTGATAACGCACGCGCCCGTGTATCACTAACGTTGGCGCGTAAATTTACCGCCTTATCTCTGGATTTCAGTAACGCAGCTGTCACAGTTTTTGTCCAACATGTCGTGCGTTCAGCGCACTGGCAAGTTCTTTGACTATCTAGACTACGACTTTATACGAAGAGCCATTCGCAATCATCATTATCATCACCATCATTATCATCATCATCGTCATCACCATTATTGCCATCAGTACCGTCATCATAATCATCATCATTATCATCATTACCATAATAATAATCATTATCATCATCACCATCATCATCATCATCATCATCATCATCATCATCACCATCATAATCGTCGTAGTCATTGTCGTCATCATCATCATCACTATCATTACCATAACCATCATCATCATCATCATCACCATCATCGCCACCATCATCATCATCACCATCATTATCATCATACGTATCACCATTATGATCGTCGTAATCGTCGATATAATCATCATCATTATCATCATCGTCATTTCCTTTGTACTCCTGATGGAGAATGGGGCCCGCCACTGTAGCTGGTCGCTGCAAGAAATCTGCCCCAAACATTCCCATGGTCTTGTAACAGTGGCTTCTGTAGCAATTTGTTTTCTAATGCATCATCATTTTCATTGTCGCTCCTTACAGAGCAGGGAGTCACCACGGAAGCTAGTCCCAATACAGGAAGCCTGCACTAAGCAGTCATCTGCTCTTGTAGTGGTAGTTTATGTGTCAATTTGTTTTAAACGATGACGTCACCAGCCCAATGTACGTACAACCTCATATTAAAAAGTCAAACTCGATACAAGCATAACTTTCCATGAGGCAAAGAGTTTTATCAGAACTAGATACAGAAACAAATAGGATGCAGAATATCCAGGACAAACTCAAAGTGATGCAAATTGCTAGCTTGGCAGAAGAGAACAAGTGATTTTTCTTCTTCTTCTGCGTTCGTCCTGAAAAGCTATGGATCGCTGACTGCATTTATTACTGTTGCTGCGTCTTCAATCCCGAACAAGTGATAATCTTCAAACTCCGCACGAGCTACAACAGACTGGGATATCATCTATTTAAAAAGCTAAAGATAGGAACTACATATGTGTGTAAATGAGGCACTGATAAAATGACTGCTGAACATCTGCTTCAAAAATGCCCAACATATGAGGGACATACAAAGCACATATGGACGTCACCAGTACCATTTTCAGAAAAAATTTCTTTGGAGATGCTAATAGCCTCAAGCTGACTTCTGCTTTCTTTGAAAACATTCAAGTAGACGTCTAAGAGTGTACGAAGGAGGAGAATAATAAAAGTAAAATCGTAATGTTCTCGATGATCTCTGAGGGCTGTTGCTCCCTCAAGCATGTCGTATGAAGCGAAAAATTGGAGGTTGTGCATGGGGCTGATAGTCTTGTCATGTAAAAGAAATTGTCACAGAATCACTGCAGCCAGAGCACATGAATGCTTTGGTAAAGTCTTCCTGCAAGAGGACCAGCTGTGGTGGTTTCTCCATGATCCATTGGGAGCGAAAAGGGAATGATGATAAATTTTGTATTCCTCGCGGCAACGTATCCCGTGATCTCTTAACCGGCAGGGACAGATCACCATTTTTCGCCTCAGGACAGGGCATAACAAAGTAAATAACCACATGTACAAGCTTCGATTGTTTGCTTCACCAATGTGCACATGTGGATTAAACGAACAAACTGCTGAGCATGTTCTACAGGAATGTCCTCCGTACGACCAGTTAAGAAAGATATACTGGCCCAATGACTCGACACTAAACTCAAAGCTGTATGGAGCTAAAGAGGAACTCCAGCCAATGGTCGAGTTCATCATGAGAACTCGTCTGACGGTGTAAACATCAAAGATGCGATCGCAAGAAGAAGAAGTATCCCGTGATTTAAAAATATAAGTCTTTGTAACACCCTTTTTTTTTACATGTGAAGAGACACGACAGAGACGCACAGAGGCTATGCGATATCAGAGGTAGTAGCAGCAGCCCCTTCAGTCAATAACTGACTATCGGAATGTGCCCAGAGGTAATAGCCCTCAGCTGCTTTTTTCCCTGGTGATCGTTTCGGCGTGTTGTGTTCTCTTCTGCCTGTTGTAATAGCTTATTTTTCGTCCAATCTGAGGTGGCGCCGAAGAGACCATCGTCACTTGGTGCGAATCAGCAGTTTCATCCTCCCAGGTTGCTGGATTTATGTCCAGTACCCTCTGTGACGTACTAGAGTCTAGTTGGACAAGTGAATTTTCCCTGATTTGATGGATGATTAAAGCGGCTATAGCTTTTCATGACATTAGAACCCCTGAACATCAGTATTGTTGTAACTTTTCATCAATGAAGAGTAGCGGCTATGATCAAAGTAGTCAAAGACGATCCCAGAACAGAGAAGCAGAAATTTAGCATCTCCGTGCGAACACTGAACCGTTCGCAAGATGGACACGAGCGGTCAGAAGAAAGCTTCTTGCAGACTTCGCACCTCTGTGGCAACCGGCAGGCTTGCCCGAAAGACTATGGAACGGGAGAGACGGAGCGCTCAGCGTAGCGGATACGATCTGAGGAATCAGGAAACTCACCGCGAACGAGGCTAGTCTCGCAGAAATTTCACATCCTCGCGCGAGCAGCCTGAGACGAACGAAGATCGAAAGCCAGTCGGATCATTGCGGTTAGCATGGTGGCTAAATAATTTCGACTTTTACTGGGATCTGAAGAGGCGCGAAATTTTCACAAGACCCATTTAACTTACATTCCCGTTAGATATATACAGAATCTGAAAAGGGCAACTTTATCATTCGTTCTGACAGCATTCTAAGATTCACTAGCATATAGTTAAATTCCTGCTAGATTTCATTTTCTAAAGTGTTTGGCTATTGGAGTGAATTCTTTTCTGTGCAGACGAGTGATCTTTCGAACCTCGCATCCCAGCAATTAGGCAGCAGTTTTTCTCCTCCTACTTCTATCTACTTTTTTATACATTGGCTTCTCATTTTATTACTTCTTCTCTATATCTTTCTTTCACTAATTACTGCTTGGTATGGGGATTTCCGTTTTGGCAGCAATTAGCCTGTGTCGTTCATGTCATATAAAATTCTTCTACTTTTTCTTGTTATCTCTTCCACTTGCTTTTCTTGAGGATTTTTTTATTTAACTTTAATTCTCTATTTCATATTTTTTTTTTTCTTTGCTCCTGCTCTTCTTAAGCTTTCTTATTCTTTATTTTTCTCTTTTCTAAATCTCTTCCACTCTATCATTAGTTTTCGTCTGTTTTGATTTTTCACTTTTTAGCGTCTACATGATGTTTGTGGGGATTTCTGTTTTTCTGAAACTTTGTTCCTTTTTAGTACAAGCTTTTCCTTCAGTTTTCTCTGATTGTCCATGCTTTCACTCCTGCTCTTTCCTCTTATAAGTTTCTTGTTCATGGGTTACTGATTAGTTTCCCACTTCTTTTTCTTATACAATTTTAATTTCTTCTTTTACTCTTTATTTCATGGGTTCTGCAATACAGTTTAGAATCTTTTACAATTTCTACGTATCTTCTCTTATTTTCCCGATTCTTTGCACTTATAACTTCCAATATTTCTATCCTTTCTTCAACTGGTCTATACATTTCATCAAAGCTGTAATTTATTCTATACATTGCCCCCAACAAATCTTGCATCCAACGTCGTCACAATCTATCTTAGAGATACTAACTGTTATGCTCTTTTAACTTTCTACAAAGCTCCAGTTTCGTTTCCCAATGGTCTGTTACTATTGCAGTCCTTCTTCAACTTAATAAACTATCGTCCCTTTCCTTAATGGGTTTTAACTCTTCTTCTTCATTCACACCCCCCCCTCATACCCTTATTCATATAATTCCTTTTTTTGTATTGATTTACTATTACTGTACCTGTTTATTCAGACAAGTCACGATACTAAAAGCTTGTGTGTTGTGACATCTCTTTTTCTTTTACTGTTTCGTACTTTTTTTTCTTCTGGTTTTTCCATTACTACCTTTGGGAAAGTCCTGTTTGGTTGTGGCTTTCTTTCAAATCCACTCTGAATCTGACAAGCTTTCTATTAGGACTCAGCCTTCCTTTTCTATAGACTGACCTAATTAATTTTTCATTTTATTTTTTATTTTTTTTCTCTTTTTTTTTTTAAATATTTATTTTTCACTTATCCTGGGACGGTACAACTCTAACTCTTCTTCTAATTTTTATTGTTCTGGTTCTTTTATTTTCCTTCTAATTACTGCTGGTACGGATATTTCATTACTCACAAGATTCGGTCCATTATCGGTCAACAAACTTTCTTTCTAGCAAATCGTCTGTCCCCTATGGTTTTCATTTCTACTTATTTTAGTCTTCTTCAACTGTTTCTTTATATCAGACCACCTGAAGCTTCAAGTTGAGCTTAATACAATCATTCTAATTCTTAACTAACTTTTTTTCTATGAAGTATAATTATTCAACCCTAATATATAAAGCCATATATTTGTACACATTTATCATTACTTTATATTTTAACATATTTTTTAAACACTTACTAGTTATGATATTAGAATTATTCTTTACTTATTCCCCAATATAAATTTTATGCTATAATTTCACTCGTATAGCTGTTTAAAGTTCACTCTAGTGTAAAAAAAAATATATCATCTATAAAGGCAATGCGACAAAATTACAAGTATCAACCGCACATATATAATATTGGGGCGAATAGCCCTGCCACCAACTTAATATTAAACATGATACAATACGATAAGGAAACATTATGATAACTTACTATTAAATAACTAATAATGCGTGACGATAGAATAATTAATAATAGGCCAATAAATCATATTTCGACTTCCTCATACTCAGTATATGCAATATATATAGCTTATAAACTTTAGTACATACCATAGAATAATTTGTGAACCCCCTCATCCGGGGTCCCTATCCTCATGTATTTTTTGAGCAACAATCTGGTCAGGTTATACTAAATACAACACTATCCGTCCCTGTATCGGAGATCTTCAAGCCCCTATTTTATCTCTCAATCACAGAAGAGAGAGAGAATTAGAGAGAGCTCAGATAGTTAAGAGAGAGAATCCTTATAATGATTTTTTGCCACTGCTAAACAAAATAAGGGAACAATGTTGATTAACCACCTCTTGACTCCCCTAATCGAATAAAAATATGAGGTTGCCTTTTAAGTGTTTTTAATGACCCTTATGGGCGGGGGGGGGTTCAGACAACAACTCATTGATAGGATATACAAACAAGTAGATATATTTTATCCATTATTGGATATCACCAACATCTCTTTTTATGGTATTTTTTAATTCAACATATAACAGATCCTGGAGCTGGGCATCCCTTGATTTGGGTTCCCACATACTCACGTAAAGAACGTCGCTCAATGGCAGTTTAATGAATCTGTCACCTATATGATATCACTAGAAGCATTCACATAAAACATGCATATACGTTTATAAAAAAAATCCTCTCCTAATTATTGTGAAAAATAATTAATAATATTGTTACTAAGCAGACCAACAGACTATAAAAATGTTGAGGCAACAACCTACACCTAACACCACCAAGACTACAACGAAAATCATACCTGGCAAACCCGGACCCCAAAAGGAACCGTAAAAGGGGCTTCACAGAAGTACTATCATTCCGAGTCTCAACTAACCAAAATCTAATTAAAATTTATTCTTGATTTCAATTAGGCTTCATTTTTTCTGGGGTGATCATGTTTGAGCTTCTGCACGTACTTAATTATTAGTGCTTCATACCGCTTCTCTCTTCCTGTGCTTACATTCTTAAATTATTTTAATATTTGGATTTTCTTTTAGGATTAAATCATAGTATGATTTCCAGTTTAATTTTTTTTTATTTTCCCCAGTTTTTTATTTTTGGACCTTCTTCTTTACTTCCTTAATCCCATTTCCTTTCCCTTCTTTTCCTTTTTTAGGGTTCTTACATATTCATTTTTCCCCCTTTCTCTTTCTTTTCCGCCGCGGCGCACATTCACCTCGCCTCTTGTATCCCCCAACCTTTTCCTTTATTTTATTTTTTCTTCATCCCCCCCCCAGCCCGTCCATTTCTCATGTCCCATTACCTATTTTGGCTTTTTTCTTAATTTTTTAAATTGACTTTAGTACGTATACCCACTTTTTCTAACAGTGGCTAGTAGTTACCACGAAAATCATGGACCACTAAATTTTGTTTATACCATACATTTTTATTAATATTCCGAACCTCAATAAAAAGTATGACATCTAACCCCCACAATACAGAGTCAACCTACAGACTTATTTATCTATCATAATTTCAACTTTCCTTTTCTTTTTTATTCCGTTCCCTTTTTGACATTTTTATTTTGTTAAGCTTTGTCAATTTCCATATTGGAATTTTATTATACGTTGAATAATTAAAACATTTGCTTCGACGTTTACCCCCCCCCGCCTTTCATTTTGGACAGCTTTGCCGTTATCTTGCTGGTTAATTATTTCACCGACTCTATATCTATCAAGACCTCCTTTAACAATCCCTATTGAATATTTCATTAAACTTCCCCCACCTCCCAACTTCATTATATATGAATTCTGCAACTCTGTATATTTATTTTTTTCTTTCCATTCTATCTCTTATTCCCCTATCTTACTTTTAATTAATTCATACTTTTTCATTTTTATGTTACGCCCTCTTCTTCCTTCAATTATTTTTTTGGTTCGCATAAGTTTCCCCACCAATCACACTTGCAATCAATTATTATTAACTCCTTTCTCCAATATTTGTTTCTCTCACTTCTCCCCTTTCCTTGAAATTTTACTCTTTCGTAATTAGCGCTGACTGCTTATCAATTACAAAAAAATAATAACACCCCACTTAAAACCCCATAAATACAAATTACAAAACACTAATTAACTATAACAACAAAGATCCCCAATATTTAATTAAACACTTCCCCTACATTTTTTAATAAAAACATAACCAGTTTCTCCCAAAAAATCTAAATTAGTAACTCCTACTTACACCTCCATTTTTAAACATAACCCAATTATAAAACTAACTTCATATCACTACTATCTTTATTTACAAACCCACATTTGACACTCCACCAAACAAAATATCCGACAACGTTTTAAATTAGACACACTAAACTTTCAATATCTATTCAAATCTTTACTACCAAGGTTTAACTCATATTTCATAAAACACAACTTAGGTGTCCTAATTCGAAAAAATTCAATATTATTTTTAACTTAACCTATAGGTTTTTTCTTCACTCTCCATATTTCTCTATCCTTTATTTATCACCACTAAATAATTTCACATCCTTATTATCGTCAACAATCCCCTCGCTAAACCTCCTTCTCCTAGTCCAATAATTTCATTTATATCACACTCCCCTAACCTCCATTTAACACTTCTCAACACTCCCACCCCACAATCCTCTCAGGTTATTCACGAACACAACCTCCCAATATACTTTCGCTCCTATCCAACTCCACCCAATTATTTACCTAGGGTAATACAATTCCTAAATATACCCTAAAATTAAAAATCATATCCCCACCCACAAAAACTAAACACACAACCCACAAACCAAAAAAATCCCAAAAAAACCAAACCACAAAACACCACTCAATAATCTTTTAATCCAACTTTTCTACACATCTCCACTACACAAAACACAACCCACAACACCCAACAATACCCACACAAAAACTATTCCAATTTATTTTTCAACTCTAAAAACAACCTGGCAATCAGCCCTAACACTTTTTTACACACAATTATCCCAACAGATACTTTTCGTACGTTTGACAAACAAACACAAAATCAATTAACAGACATTACATCTAAGTCACACCACCAAATTTCTCCCATTATCAATTCACTACTTTAACAATTTGTCAAAACACCTAAATTACTTATCGTTTTTAACTCTCATTAATAATTATACCCTATATATGTTTATTAGTCCATTACAACGCTACCCCCACATCAAACACCCCCCACTTCTTTTTTGTTTTACCTAATATTTCGGTTTTGAGTTTACCATTTAAGTCTTCTGTTTCTCACCCGTGTTTTTTCGTTACCAATTTCCTCCAATACCCTCCACCTTTCGGTCAGCAGATTTGTTCTTTTAAGGGGGACACGGAACCCCACTACCTCCTACCTACCCAAATGCACATCATTCTCAATATTATCTGCACTATTAAACACAAACCCTATAAATAAACCCCCACAACACCTCTATCGACGTCTCTCAACCCCGATGGCTACAAATTATTTTGTAATCACTACCCCTCAGGCACTAGCAGCGATCCGAGGGATCTCTCGCTGGCGGATAATGACCAAACATCCTACTGGTTGTGAAATTATACACAACACCTCTTTTGGGTTTATTCAATGGAGGGGGGGGGTGGGGGACCCAATCAAATTGCCTATCACTATACGCTCCACTCCCACACTTGTCTCTTGGTCTAAACGCATAAACTTTCACAACTTGTCCCCCGCTGTTAAACCGGACCAACAGCTCGCAAAGTTCTCTTCACATTCTAACATGGGGTTCAAATAAATTAATCTTTTTAAATGATTAGTAACTTTATGTGCTTGTTCATGGTGCGTTTTTTTTGGAGTTTACAAAAGGATATAGTTTTCTATCACTAAGTGATGCACGCTATAAGAATAGTGAATAACCATCAGATAGTTAAAAACTCATCAACCCCATGACATACCATTTTTTTTAGCCCCCTCAATCCAACCAACCATAATCTTCAAAGGCGGGTAATTGAATTCACTTTAGCACTTTCAGAGGACACTGCGCATACATCATAGATTACTCCTAATCCGCTATTTTAGAACTAGAAATGAATTTATAGAAGAACCTATGCCTAACAATCACATAATTTGCCTCCTTGGATTCACAATTAAAATCTTCACAACGGCTAGAAAATTAATTTAATTTTTTCTGGCTAGGACTCTTACTAAGAAAGTATTTTTTGAGTAAATTTGAAATCACACCGGCAACAGTCCCGCAAAGATTATCCACTTACCAAAAATAAATATGCTATTCAAAAATTTTTTTATCACTCTACGCCCCAAATTATCCATTATCCATTATACTTCAACACCCAATTTTACCCCCATTATCAATTTTATTTTTCAAAAATTTTTTTTTTCTTTATTTTACACCATATAACTAAATCCCCAATGTTTTTCAACCCAGCTTATCATTTCCCTCTAATCAACAACCATCTGACAAGAATTCACCACATCAACATCTATTATACATACCCCCCAATATGACAGCTGCATTTTATAAAATCCAAAATGAAACTCCAAAAAAAAATCTTCCCCCACCCAATTACCCTTCAACCCTCATGCCTTTCTCTTTCCTATACAAAAAATTCTTCTACCCATCTAATTCTGGCACTTCTACTTTTTCACATGACCACCCTCAATAGAAACTCCAACATAATACCAGCTTCTAACCCCTAAATCTAAATCAACTAACCCCCCTCTTACTACCCCCTACCTCCATTATTTTATTCACCCCTGCATACCCCACCCTATACTCTCCCCCAATATCCTCTGCCATGGAAACACCTCTTTTTGCACACCCATAACCCCCTCCCACCTGCTCCCCCTCTACCCGCCCATTACATACACACATGCCACCCCCACTAATTTCAAACCCCCAAAATCTCACTGTGAGAAAACATCCCCTAAACAAAAAAAACTCCTTCCCCCTACTCAACACAAAATTACTTAAAACCATCTCCTAACATTCAACAAGCTACTTACCACCCAACCCCCAAATTCACAAAAATCAGCAGATAAGCAAAAAAGACAAATGAGATATAATTTCGTTTAGTTATCTACAGTACCGTTAATTATAAATTATCTTACATAAACCCTTTGGTTGTTCTTTTTTAATTTTTTTCTATTTTTGGTTGTAATTAAAGGTAACGAAGAAATGAATGAGACAAGTTCATAGATATGAAAAGATATATGGTAGAGAAATCAAACCCAGAACCATTATCAATCATAGAGTAAGCATTGCACTTATTTCAATCAGACTATATCATATATACCAATTTTAAATTATTAATAGCTAAACGGTACTTGAGGTTTAGAGGAATCCAAAAAAAAAACAATATTCGTCAAACTACAAAAAAAAACAAACTCAATAAACAACAAAAATAAATAACAAACGTTTTTTAAACAACAATTCTTATTTCTTATGCTTATCAAAACTTCCTCAATCAACGTTAAAAAAAAGAAAAAAACTGACATTCGGGTGTTACAAGATTAATTATGACATATCACTATAAAGTTGCAACAGGTATAAATACAAAAAACATACAAATCAAGCTATAAAAAAAACCCCAAATGCTATAAAAAAATCAAACATAACAAATTAAAAAAATCAAAAATTATATTACTCTAATCCCTTCCTTGTATGTTCTATATCTCATACGTTTTCTTAACAAACCTTAGTTCTATCCAAATTACTCATCTAATTAGAGTAATATTACTGAATCAAAACATCTTTAACTTTTTTTTAATTTAACATTTACACCTAGTAACTTTTCTTATCTATAAATACATTTATTACGTACATTTTAACTTTATTTAAGTCGCTATGCTGATAATTGTCCCAGCATTTAGATGTTAACTTATACTCGGGAGCAGCTATAAAGAGTATCCATCTGAATTTGTATGTATTGTATACCTGGCATTTCGTATACACCCCCTGATCGTAGGCGTATAATAAGCATAAACTCGAGAACCTGATAAAAAGATTTTATGATACATCTGTATCCTTAGTGCTTATCAATTCCATCTTTGCTGCAATTGTCAGCGAGCTATTTAATACTCGGTTGAGGTTATGAAGTTGGACAGGTTGTCTTCTGTCATACGTCCAATTGGATGAACCTATGCTAGAGTGTGTGATTTGAAGTCTCAAAATTAAATCTGTTGAAGTTGGATTTTTTTTGACACTATACATTTTCCCTTCTCAATGTCTTCTAGAATTTTGTTGTTTTTTTCAGTTTAGTTTTTCTAGTGTGTATAATACTGTATGGTTCTAACCATTTCACAATGAAAATGTCTAAGTGAATTTCCTTTATTTTTTTTTTCCTTTTCATTTTTATTTTTTTGTCCACCATTAGCCTACATTTAGTACAACTTAGCTCCTTCTTATATGATTAAAGTATCGTACTGGTCGGGCAGGACCATACTTATTTGGCTTTGTTTCCCCCTTTTGTTTCCATGGTGAATAGTTCTTTGCCCCTTTTTTCTCCTCCATGCTTTGCTTTTCATCTATTAACGTTAGCTTTGATTCCTTTCCACCCTTTATCTTAGTTAGAGATTATCTATTAACCTCCACTCTTTTAAGGATCTTTTCTTACTTTCGCAGCTATCCCTGACCAAATGATTCTATATTTCTGTCAAAGGTCGCCTTATAAAGAAAATAATCATTATAATTATTTTGAGGCTCTGACTCATTATAATTTAGCTTTTAAGCGGGATTTATATATAGTGGAAGCCTTTTTATCTATGTTTTTTTTTTTACATTTTATTGTACACTCGTTTTATTTTGTTTTGAGCCCCAGCAGCAGGTTTAATGTTTCACCATTATAGCTACCAATGTTTAATCATTAATGATTGATAAAATGCTCCAGCCATCCACAACAAACAATATTGTTCAGGGTGGTAAGAGCCTCCATCAGCAGGGAGCGATTTATGTCTTGTAACAGTAATTCAAAACAAACTGCTGTCCGATATGTTCATTTACTTTCTATCCCCCCCGACTACGAAATTGTTCTTACCGATATTTCTAACTCCAGCTTTTAGCACATCACCATCAATGTTTCACCTAACTGCATACTACTCACACATGAACCGCCACCGTAATCCCAACCCCACAATGTCTTCCAGATCGAAGACCAAACTATACAGACATAATATTTAGTATTTAACGCAACACAATAGACGTTTTCCATTTTTTCCCCATCGTATGATATCCCCCCCTATAACTCCCCATACACACCACTATTTTTACATCGTATTATTCTGATATTCACAAATGCGACAACTGAAGGCGCATTTCACATTACGAAAACATAATAGTTGAGTTATTTAGTGTAATTTAAGCCACGCCATTGTATATGATTGGATATGTTCCTTTGTTATGAGGCTGCCAACACCTTTCGTAGTTTATTAAGACGATACAGTTTTCATTATAGCATAGTGTCCTTTTCCATATTTCCCACATCCATTTTGATGCTTTTAACCCTCCTATTGATCCAAGTAATCATTAAGCGTACTTCATTTTTTCAAATTGAGATGCATTATTCCCCAACCAAGCATTGATACAGGAATTAGATTTTTCGACAGGGTCAATCAACATCTGTTTCTTGTAGAAATTGCTTCCCCAAGACTTCAAATTTAACCATTATTTTGTAGCCACCGCATATTTTTTTATATTTTGAATATCTTCTTCATAAACCCCTTTTTCCCCGCTTAGATGATACCGGACATTTATACAATCCCATTTTGAACGAAAACCCCCCCTAATACCAATTATCTTGTTTTTTTATATATCTTCACCAAAGCTTTTTTCCTACCGTCCAAAAACATTAATTACTATTTTTCTTCTTAATTTAAATTTTGTCCAATCATACTGTTGAAAGCTAATATTTAACATAATTACCCCAAACTTTTACGTAATACAGATTTAACCAATAAGTTATTATCTTTAAATTGTAAATTCTTTCATGTACTAAAGCGGAAACTTTTCGATAAAACCGAAACTTGTCCCATAAATTCGCTTCACAACCAACGATATTCGCTTTCACCACAATTTATAAATTTTAGCTTCCGCTAAACAGCATTGAATGCAACTTTTTCCACTAGCTGAACACATCATGGAAAAAATATTTTTATCCAATCGCGAATTATAACCTTATGAAATGTGTTTAACACTTGCTGCGCAATAGTTATTTAGTACGGTGATAACTTACAAAAAACGCATACCCATTGGTATACAATACACAGCTAAATAAAACCAAAAACATTTCTTCTGCATTTTTGGTAATAGAACACGAGTTTAAAATTTGTCATTACACCACTCCCAGAGTTTGTGGAGACAGAGGGGCTAAAATCATAAATCGCCAATATTTCCTCTAATACCTTTTATTATTCAACAAATCATAACGGCGCTCATAAAACTTAACAAAATAAAGTCTTTTTTGTCCATAGGACTTTAAAAAAATGTAACTCATTTTATTTTGAACAAATTCAATTCATACTATCAAGATTATTTTTCACCCTATTATCATAGAAACAATCCCCCCATCAACCCCTCAATATTTACAAGAAAACTACATTTTTACTTTTCTAACATACCGTTTATTTTTCGCGACTTTAATATACTTACGCATTTTCTAGTCTGCAGGATCCCATAATTTATGCACACAACTGGCGATTTTAAAACTGTATTTAAAAATTTATTAATCTTTTAAAAATTCCACATAACATATTCTTTTTACATTCCTTAATCCATTTTTCAAACATACACAATTGGCGTTACGCTTCCTTTTACATGAAAACAAACACATTTCTCGCTTCAAAAAGGAATGAAAACAAAAAATAGTCATGTTCTTCCATAAAATCACGGATTGTTATCTCCTCACAATCCAATTCTCAAGTTCGAACAAACCTCTTATCCCCCCTCCACTATATGGCCATTTATCCATAACCTACAGCCTATACAACTTTTACCATTTTAGTTAATCCCCATATCCCCTAACCACATTTTTCCCATTTTTCCACTTACCCCTTATACCACCTAAAACACCTCATTTGTTTTTTCCTCTCTTACATATAACACTAACCGTTTTTATCTATCTGGGTGCACATTAATCACTTAATACCTTACCACCATTATCTTTACTATATTTTTTTTTTTTTCCATTTTTGCAACCACTTTTTTCTTTCATTATTGTATTTCATTTTTTTCCCAACCCAACCCCACAATAACTCTTGTTTTCCACTCTAACCCTTTCCCCCAAAACGCCCATTTTTGCCACTCTCTCTCTAAATCATTCGTCCTTTTCTTTGCGGATTCACCCCAACCAGCCCTTTATCCTTAAAATTTCAACTTTATCTCCAACTTTTTATATCACGTTACTCCATTTTTGAACCCTACGCCCAATCCATCCCCTATACATATAAAGCTTTTCCCAATCCATCTCAATTTTCTACAATAAATAAAAAGCCCGCCATTACTTTTTCCCTATATTGTTTTTCCCCAAATTACTTTTTTTCTCTATATGGTTCAAAAAATCCCTGTTAATTACCTCTATCTTCGTGCCACATAAATCACCTTTCACAATATTCTAATTCCCCAACCTTTTAACAGAACAACCCTAACAATTTCAAAACTACCCCATTCCCCTAAAATGTTTTTTATCCTTTCTTCGAAACTATTTTTTATCTTCTTTATTCCCATCATTTTTAAAACAAACCTTTTAACTCTTATTTTTTAAACTTTTTCCACTTACTAATACTCTTTTAAAACTATCCTCCAAATAACTTTCCCTTCTTCCCAGTATTCCCTCTGGTTCTTTACGCTTTTCGCAGTTTTTCCTTCGATTTTCTTTACCTTAAAATTTTTATAACCTCATTTTTTGATCTAACCAATTCTATACTTTTATATAAATTATCCCCTACGTTCTTTTCTTAAATAACTTTTAATCAAAAAACCATCTAACCTAACTTTCAAACCCTTAACCCCATCACCAATGTCACAAATAACTCTATTTTCCTACTCTTAAACTTTAAACTTCGATAACCTCCAAATTTCCACTTTCACAAATTCCTATCTTCCCCCTTTACCATCACTAATCTTTTCCCACTTTTCCCCCCCCGGCCTATTAAACCTTGCACAAAACGCATTCACCCAAAATTATCACGAATTCCTCTTTCTCACCTTTCTAAATTTTTTCAACATAACTTTCTATTATTATAAAACCTTCCTCATTCATAATCCATCAATTTATACTTCATTCCACATACCGCACATAACCAACAACCCTCAACAAACCAATCTTCTTCTAATACTCTTCCCTTTAACAAATACCACTGTATCAATTTAACTTTTTTTAAAAACAAAAATCAATCCCTTATTTCCTCATAAGTATTTCCTACCATTCTTCTTCCTTCATATTTACACCTTTTCATCACTTTACCATCACCCCACAAACAATCTTACTACCATTTTCACTCAATTTCTATTTCATTTCATATTAAAATTTCCCTTTTACTCTATAATTCTTCCGCTATCCCCCCCTACTTTTTTCAATAAAAAACCATTATTTCTTTTCCCCCATCCCCTCCCCTTCTCCTTATACCAATTTCTGCCACTAATCTTTTAACATCACTCCTTGTTTTATTAAACTTAATCCACCATTTCATTAGCCCTTCAATATTCGGTATATCTCCCACGGAGTATCCCACCACACCATCCCATTCAAAGAATATTCCAACTTTCCCTCCCTCATGTTGGCTATATCTACAGATTATTTTTTTGATTTCTTACAATGTTAATACATTACTTCTTTATGCCAATCGATTTCATTCCCTTAACTTATCTCTTTTTTTTGGATCAAAATCAGTTTCATTTTCTTCCCCACCACCCTATTTTTTGTCAAGTCGCGCGTATGTTTATCTTACTTTGGATCTTCATTTTGATTTTCGGGCGGGTTTCTTCTTTTTGTATTTTCTTCAATATTTTCTACGCCCCCCCCTCACCTTTTCAGTCCATTAATTTTTATTACTTTTTCGCAGCCCGCCCCATTATAAATCACATTTTTATCTTTCAATGGTCTCATTTAAAACTATTCTATATCTCAATTTAAATAGACAATAAATTCAGCAAATATGACTTTTCCTTGCAATCTGTTTAGATCCACCTTTAATTTCCATGTTTCTTAACATTTTCTTTGATCCCATCAAGTTCTACCGCCCCCCCCCCCTTCCCCTCGATACCCCCCCCATTAAGTTCCCGTTTTTTTAACCCTCCCCACTTTTTATATTCTGTTGTCTCTAAGTCACTACTCTGTTTTTTACACTATCTTTTTTAAATTTTCCCCTTCATCACTTTTTTTCAAATCACGATCAACTTTAATTTTTACATTTTTCTAATATCAACTCTTATTTTCCTTATTCAAATCATTAGTTTTATTTTAACCAACATTACTGCTTAATTCATTTTTTTCAAGACCCCTTTTTTACTTTATTCATCCTTCTTTACCACCGCCACCTTATCCCCAACGTTTTATTTCCCATCTCTTCAGCGTTTTTTCATTCCTATTTTTGTTGTTTTATATATTTTTATTTTTCCTTCACCATTTTAAATCCTTATTTTTTTTCCCTTACTTATTTATCCCCTTTATCCACCCTCTTTACATTCCTTATTTTTTTTTCCTTTCCTGAATTTTTATCCTATATTTCCTTATATATATATTAATTTATTTCCATGAGGATTCGATCTGTTGGAAGTGTTCTTCCCATCTCTCTCCTTTTTTTTTTTTTTCAGTTTTCTTCTTTTTTTATCTTTCTTACTAACGCTACGATTGTCTACTGCATTACATTCATTCTAGTTCACCCAAAAATTAAGCTAACCGAACTCTATTATTGTCTAGCTTACTAACTACATGCACAACGCACGTGAAACATGTCTTTTCTTTTCTGCGTACTGCCAAACATATTGCAATACAGTTTTTCCACCCTGCTTATTCAACAACTCATTGTCTACACTTCTGCCGTGCCCCTAAAGACATCTACACAAATGCTATCGACGTAATGTCCAAAATCTGCTATCAACTAGCCTAAGAATTTTCAAACCTCTGCATACACTATCAACACCAACAATCAATCTTCATTCATTCGATCCATTTTCTATACGTATCTGATGCCCCCGTTTTTTTATGCGATTAAAAGAAACAAAAATGTCTAGATAAGAGATTAATTCTATGTTATAATCCATACTCAATAAGACACAACAGGACTCCCACTGCTCCCAACTCAGAAATTCATTACGTACTTCCAGCAATCTCAAACCAACTCCTATTACATAAATTGTCTCCATAAATACAAATCTCCCTTACGCTACAACTCAGTCTAGCTTCTGGATGAATTACTATCAACATCTATTAAGACTCCTTTTCTCCTATCCAACTCCTACATACTTATAAACTACTTAACTATTTTAACTACATAAAAATTACCACTACACTCAACCTTAACCACCCACTATATCTCATTAATACTGCGGCACACCAATTTGCAAACACACACATTCGTATAACCACTTAAACAAACTCACACTCACTAAACACTACAACAACAATACTCCACAAATCATCACCAACTCACACACTGCTCCCCATTGACCCACAACAACAAATAAAACCACAAAAAAACCTACACCATACTAAAGAAGATCTCTCACACGAAAAGCACGTCGATATACAACCATCCCTAAACTAAAGATTTCTAACCATATAGGAACAATTGTTCAAGAGCACACAGCACAAAAGTGGGTCTATTTCCTATCATGATAAAATGGTATAAATCTACTATTTAAATATAATGTGCTATCTTCAAAATTTTTGAATCCCCCATCTCTACATCATTGCCTAATATTAAGCGTTAATGTTTGCATGTAAGGTGTTTGAGTATTTTACTCTTACATTTCTCACTCTATATCAATCTAGGAGATCAAACTTACATTTTATAAGTTTCCATAATGAGTGCTTTTACAAAATAATTTATGCTAATCATAAGCGAGAGGGGTGACACGTTTCAACCTACCAAAAAGACACTGTCCTCTTTCAACTTTATCTATTTAATTTATTCTTAACTTTCATAATCTTATTGATACTCTACAGCATGTTTGACTATTAACAGAATTTCGTTATATTTAGTATCGTCTCACCATGGGTATCAGCTTTATCTGTTAACGGCTTTCCTTCTTCCTACTCGCCTTACTACTTCTCAATATTTCACCAACTTATTCAGCAATTCTATCTTAGTTCTTTCTAGTATTCTAAACAACCCTTTATGATTCTGACCTTAAATATATCTTTCACTTTTTTATCTCCGAGTTCTTCCTTCTTCAGTATATAGTTTGTTTCTTAAGTTCACTGATAAGAATAGTGTCTATGGATTCTCTATGCACCAAACAAACAAGAAACCAAACTCATGTTAGGGACGCTATATAAAATTTACAACCCACCTTCATGGTCCTGAAATTAATAAAAAATAAATACATCATCACGTCTCTCGTAACGATCAGGCGGGGGCATTACATCATTTATCAAACGTATATAGCATTTACTAATTCGCGTAATCATAAAAATCTAACAACCCCATATTTCATACCACGCTCGTTAGTTAGCTAATTCGTTTTGATCAATATTTAAAAAAAAAAAATTAACTCATCATAAAACCGCCGGCGTGTAATCTCATAATATCAATTATTTTATCCACTTTTCAATCCTTCAACAAACCAGACTTTCCAGTTAACTCACCGGCGATCATTTTACCCATACAATTCAATCATCTTCATTTTACTACCTTCATCAACCCTCTTACACCGGTAAAATTTACAAAATTTCAAAAAAAATACAAAATACACTTACGCTAAATATTAACTCAAACCCCAAGCCCGATGTGTCAAGAGTGGAGGGGGGCTTCTCAAACAACCGGGAGAGTGTTTTTGAATTTGTTGTTTATGATTCATTTTTTACCCCAATAAAAAAATACACTATACAAGAAATCACCAACAAAAACGAAATAAAACTACTTAATCCACAATAAAAAAAATCTTTAAAATATTATATAATATAAAAATATCTAAAAACAAACAAGTTACAACCTCTAAAAACATTCTATATAAAAAAACGCCAAACGCTGCGGGCACTCATTAGGCCCCGCCCTCCCAACGTTTTAAAGAGATTCTTTCACAAAACACTATCCCTTTCATTTTATTTAATACAAAATTTAACTAGAACATCTACTATCTTAAATCCATGGTCATAGTACCAAGTTAACTCTCACGAATCACATCTATAGGTATAGAACACTAGAGAGGAAAAAACGAACAATACTTCCCTTATTGTGACTCATATTCCACAACAAAATCAAACATCCAAAACATCCCCTTAACTAAACCTCTAATTACCCGTTCATTAAATGCAACAGTTCAATAATCCCACTAACATAGACCCATCATTATAAAATAAATCCATCATTAATCAATTTACCCCTATCATCTATCCAAACCTATACCCTTTCTATCACCATTCACTAATCAACAATTACTGATCTAACAATAAAGTCACACCACTAATTCTTCAAATACACCCTTCACAATATACACCATTATAACCCCCTTTCATATCAAATTAATCTATCATTATCACAAACATACTTCCAAGTCTAATATAAAAAAATACCTAATTATCAAATTATACAACATTCGAACTCACACATACCTCATCACGATCACAATACCCTTATATTTCATTATCAACAATCAAGAACCTAATTTAAAAACATAATTCGCTACACAAACCATTTCTCATAACAATACACACCCACATTATAAACAACTACATCCAATCATTCTCTCACAGAAATACTATAAAAAAATTAATAATGATTACCTCCCATCATTCTAACGACTACCTAAATAATTAACACCATCTTCATACTATTCAAATTTATAAAAAACCCCTTTCCTTTCCATTTCAAACCTAACAAACCCTTTTAACATTTCCAACCGTAATCCATCCCAACCAAATAACTAAATCCAACCCCCTATCCTCCCCATTACCAACCCCCTTTCTAAAAACAAAAATAGCTGTGCACAGGGTAAACTAATGGATGCTGAACACACCTTCAACAAACCAACAGTGCAACCCTTGAAGGTAAGTTGTATTAACAAACCATACCAATCACGTGAACAAATGTAAGTATTCAAAAGTAAAAATACCCCCATTATCCCAACCATACTCCAATCCACAGAGAAACAGGAAAGTAAACAGTCTTCACAAAACACAACTTCCTATAACACACTAACCAATACACAACCACATCCCCCCCGCTCCAATATTAAAAAACTGTCCCATTAAACCCATTATCTTACTAAAAAATCCACTCCCCCCAAATTACAAACATTTCAACCATATGGCATGATCCCCCCCCTTAACTCTTCCACGCGTACCCTTCCCCAAACTACCATCCAACTTAATTTAAAATAATCATCATTCCCACTAACCTTCTATACCAATCCTTTTCATCCCAACATCTCTCCCCCTGGCTCCTTTCTTTCTTATCCCCTTAACACTTTTCTTCCAACATCTCAATTGTGTTTGAGTGCAACCTCCAAAAACTAGGAGGTCCTAAACTAAATCCACCCCCTGACCACATAGGTAATATCCCCTGAGGTTTGTATTGAGAAGCCACTAAATAGGTTGTTTTTAGAAATGGATAGCCACCATCAACTAAACCCCCCCACCCTTATCAACAACACAGTCTACAACCCCCCTAACTAAACTGATGAGGGGGTCCTCAACAGAGTAAAACTCCATGGACCATGGTTTACCACAATTGTTGCCTGCCAAACAATATTACCGCACTCACTATTCTTCTTCCATCTTACATCAAAACCAATTCCCCACAATCATAACCCTTCCTTCATATCTCTCAACTCTATTTCCACAATCCTTCCCCCTACACCTTACATACCAAACAAACTTATTATCAAACATCCCCATTCACTACTCCTTTCCAACTATAATCATCTCCATAACTCCCCCCCACAATTTAACATCCCCCACCTACCCCAATCCCTCCTCACCCCACCATCTCTTTAAACCTTCCCCCCCCCCTCCTAACCACAATCACTCCCCATTCTATACCCAACCACCCTATTTTTACCTCCACCCCAAATCCCCCCACCCCCTATACCACCTAAAATCCAACCTTCTTCACACCACAAAAAAACCAACACTAATAATAATAATCTCTCTCACAATCAACCCTTCCCCCATATCCTATACCTAATTTTTCCCCTATCAACCACCCCCCCTTTATAAACTATTTTTTCCCCCACCCAAACACACCTTCTCAATTCCCCTTAAATACAATCTCCCCCTATCTCAAATCTACTCCCCATACCCCCCCCCCCCCCCCCCCCCCCCCCCCCCCCCCCCCCCCCCCCCCCCCCCCCCCCCCCCCCCCTTTCACTACTGCTACTATATTCCTCCACATTCTTCCCAAATTAACATATTTTAATTATTTATCTAAATTCTCAAAATTTTTAATTCATTATCCCTATTACTGGATGTGACATTCTTCTCTACATTACATTTCCTCCCGATACAACAATAAAGCAAAATACTCCATCTCAATAAAACTTCTCTCCCCCTTATATCCTCACTTATCAATCTTAAATCCCTTATATTCTCCTCATCTCTTTTATATCTAAACACAATCAACTT